>OZ038456.1:6211528-6229418 GCA_964036195.1 Sphaerolaimus hirsutus | reverse complement strand
GGTCAAACGAGGGGGGGGTATTTCAAGGGGGGGGTATTTCGAGGAAATACGGTAGATGGTTTTGCTGCGAAACTTCATTAGTGTAACCAAACTTTGTTTGCGAAATAAATGCAAGCAACCTGACAAAATAATGAATGACTCTAAAACTATAAAATGTAATTACATGATAAACAGAGAAAGGGCAGAGGATATTATTTACAGGAAATTGGAGAAATGTGCTTTCGCTTTGTCATCTCATTGCAATAATTTGTTCGATGGGATTGCAGCTAGCGTTCCAAAAATATTGGAAACTTATATTTGAAAAATGTAACAAAAATGTAAAAGTCTTACATTTTTTTATATTTTCTCCAGGAATTTCTGGATACCGTATTTCCTTGAAATACCCCCCGGGGGTGATTGTTTCATAGTGGTCCCGAGAGAGGGGGGGAGGTTAACGAGGGGGGGTATTTCGAGGGGGGGGGGTTATTTTTTCGCCAGGAAATTTTTCAAATCCTAGAACAAAATCGTCGTTTGTGATGTACGCTGGGGTAGAAAAATGCATCAATAACTGACATGTATAGACTCCTGTAGACTAATAGTAGTACGTAGATGGTATAGGTAAACACTGTTCTAACGTGATTACGAAATTGTTTTTACATGTGTTCCGCACTACGCATGCACAAACTGCAGTATTTGTCATGTACGTTCTCTTTACGCTCAATCTGGGGGGGCATTTCGAGGGGGGGTGATTGTTTCATAGTGGTCTCGAGAGGGGGGGGGGTCAAACGAAAGGGGGGGGGGGGGTATTTCAAGGGGGGGGGGTATTTCGAGAAAATACGGTAAATTAAATTATATTTATTTTATGAGAAGAAAATATAAAAATATCTCATTTATATTTTTCATTTACATTTTCTCAGCGTTTTTCTGAGAGATTTAATTATGTTTTTTTTCAGAGGATATATTTAATTATATTTTCTGTAAAACACCCATTTTTGGAATGCTTATAAGTTTCACCACACCGCTAAATAGTTATGAAATTGTGCCATTGAGCTTGCCCCTTGGTGCTAGGCACGCGGTCCTAAAAGGGAGCAATAATGAGCCCACACATCGAGTGACATAGTTGACATCGAGAGTATAGCGATTTTTAACCTTCCCGATTGGTAAGCTCTCGATTGGTAAGCCAAAGTATGTCGATGTTTAAGCCAAAGTGTATCCACAATTAAGCCACACTCAGCATACAAAAGTATCTCGATTTTTAACGCATGGTATGTCAATTTTAAAGAAAATGTCTCGATTTTTGAGCCATAATGCAAACCTACCACATACATATGTATGAAGCAGAGGTATTGTTATGTACATATACTCAGTGAACATCACATTTATGGAAACCTAGCATAACCAAAAATTATACAGCTTTTTTCATCATAATATTTTGTTTTTACTATGGAAAAAATAATTACCAAATTTATCACAAGATTTTTTTCATTAAATTATGATAGGTTTCCATACTAAGGTGTGCTGTGTGCCGAGGATACCTTGGTATTTTTTATTTCATTGATATTTTTATTTATGGCCAATTACACACCTTGGTAATTGATCCATGTAAATATTAGTATGCATGTATGCACGCGGCTTACCAATCGAGACGGTCAGGTTAAAAACTGATACACTTTGGCTTACTAATCGAATCAAAAATAAAATTTGCCTGCGGCTTTATTATCGATACACTTTGGCTTACCCATCGACATACGGTGGCTTAGAAACCGAGAGCTTACCAATTGGGAAGGTTAAAATCGGGATTCCTTCGTTGACATCGACACCAAATGTCAACTGGTGCCGATCCCGATTCAAAGCTTGCTGACGAGCCGACGAATGACGTTCAAACGCATGCTTTGAATTGGGAACGGAACCAGTTGACATTTGATGGGGCAGGCCTGATACGCACATCTGCCCGATACGCACATGTGCCCGTTTTTTTCACTTGACACTTTTTCAAGTGATTTTCAGATATGAGTAAAGTGAAAAAAGTTGCGCAATGACATTAGTGAACTTTTTTCACTTCACTCAATTCTGAAAATCACTTGAAAATGTGTCAAGTGAAAAACAGTGAAAAATGGCTGTTTTTCACTGTTTTTTTCTTCATTTTTCATGAAAAATACCTTGTTGTGAATACGTTAACGTAAAACGTTACAACAGTTGAAAACATTTACAGTTACAACAGTTGACAACATGTTACCACGTAAAAACGTTGAACGAGTATTTTTACGATGTATTGATGTATAGGCGTTGCGTTAGTGTGACGTGAGAATTCGGGGAAAATACCTACCTACTTTACAAAAATAATGTCCTTAATTGAAGTGAAAGCGATAGTTGTTAAAACGTATTCACATTTACAAAAAGTACATATACTCGAGTACTGAATAAATACGTTTACGTATACTTTGAAAAAAGTTCCTGTACTTGCTTTTATGTATACTTTTTCTAAGTACTCGAGTACAGAGAACGTATTTCAAATAGGCTTTGTTGTAGACTTTTTCAAGGCATAGAACGGAAAATGGAGAGAAAAGCAAAAAATAGGAACGGAAAATACCAAAAAACAGCTGAAAATAGGCTAATAACACATGAACTAATGAATTTGAAGGTTAAAATGGTCCAAACGGCATTGAACTTGGTGATTTTTAATCAAAATTGGGGCAAAATTTCTGAAAAAAACTCACTTTTACGTTTTCTGGAGGAAAAAAGTATTTTACTCATGTTTTATCATGACTAAAAGTAAAAAAAATACTTCTTGTTTTCTGTACTCAGGGGGTGAGTAAAAAAAACACTTTACATTTACATATACACTACCGTGCATAATAGTGCGGAATCTGCTATCATACATTGTTCTGATCATACTCCAATGCAGAGATGCATGACTGCGAAGTGAATGGGCATTTGTTTGATGCGCAGGAATGTTCACAACACGCATGTGAAAAATTATCTTTCAATCTTACTCATGAGCCATTTTAGAACAAACGTTTTGCACACCCCTCAATTTGTTCCCTGTGCATAATAGTCCGGAAAATGTCGCTAAAGCTATTCTAAGCTTGAAAATGTTCACCAAAAAGCTAATATCTTGATGGAGGGAATAATTCACAACAACAATTTTCAGAAAATATCATATTTTATATCCCATCCTAAAAGATATAGCAATATGAATATGACACTGCTTTTTCTGTTTTTCATGGTATGGGTTAGTATTTTGCAAGCTGGATTACATCTTCAAATTGCACATAGGGGTTTTACAGTGTTTATCATTCAGAGGACACTTGGGGGTTCCCAGATACACTACCTAGAGTGCACATTTGTGACCTGAAAAAATTTGTTCTTAGGCCAAAAGTGTGATTAACCAAATTTGTTTCTGAAAATGTAGAAATTTTGTAAAAATTCATTTGGTCTGAGAACATGTTTTAACCAGACTCCTATGTACTTTGTGAGTTATATGGCCAGGTAAACCCAAGAGTGCTCTATGTTATGCAGCAGTCTAATCTCAGCTGTGTGTGGTTGTACATCATATGTATGTCCAATTTCATATTGTGGTGACAGTACCTTGTGAGTACAGTTTTGTTTGGGTGCTTATTTATAGTTCAAATCCTATTTATTCCTCTTAAATCACTGTTTAGTGAAATCTACATTCTGAACAATAAAAATATGTGGTTTATCAAGCTAGTTGTGAGCCATTATAGTGCCCAATTACTCTTGTTTGATAGCAAATGCTACCAGGCAATGGTAATCAGTTGTGAACAGTTTTTGATCAAAAACATGAGCTTGGGAGTAAAATATGATATTTTCTGGCATTTTGTGTTTCAGATCATTCCCCTTTTCAACTGTTAGCCTCTTTGAGGGCATTCTTAAGCTTAGAATAGCTTTAGCGACATTTTTTGGACTATTCTGCACGGGGAACAAATCGAGTGTGCAAAATGTTTGTTCTAAAATCACTCATGAGTAAGATTGAAAAATAAGTTTTCGCGTGCGTCTTGTGAACACCCATGTGCATCAAACAAATGCCCATTCACTTCGCTGTCATACTTCTCTGCATTAGAATATCACCAGAACAATGCATGATACACGATTCCGCACTATTATGCACGGTAGTGTACTTTGAAAAAAATTTGGTACTCTTAACAACTCTGGTGAAAGTACTGGTGCAGCAACTTAATCAGTGTCAACACGGCATTAAAGAAAAAAGTGACGTATCGGATCGAAATGGATTGAAAAAGTTTTTTTTGCCTGATATTCATGTTGTCAAAAATGTCATTGAAAATGTCAAAAGTCATGTAAAATTCATTGTAATATGTCAAAATTTGAAAACAAATTTCACTGGCCGTTCCATGTTTTACATGACTTTTAACACTTATTACATGGACTGGGAGTGCGTCCTGAAAAAATTTAATGATGATGTTTACCTTGTTTTACCTTGTTTTCGTGGTCAAGGGTTTAGGTGGATGAGTATTTTTAGCATTTTTGCACTAAAATCCGCTTGAAAACTGAAAAGTGATCGTGATTGTTTCTCACGGATTAATCGGTTTTCGGTATATGATTCCAAAGAACATTTTATCATACAAGAACTAAAATAATAACACTGATTAGCCATAGTGTGAAAAACAATTGAGAACTGGGAGCAGTCCCAGACCCTGTAGAATGTAAAATTTCATACAAAGTGTCAATATGCAATGGGCCCCGAAAAATGCCAAACGTATTAAACTTTTCAATTTTCCAGCGCATTTCACTTACCTATTGAACCTTTACATGCTATTTGAAACTTTAAGGGCATTTTTCAGGGTCTGGTATTGGCACAAGGCCAGGACTACCCACCAAGAAAAATCCAAAAAGTCACCATAATTGTACATCACAAGCACACAAGCCCGAAGAAAACAGGAAGACCTAAAGGGAACATAATTGATGGACCCCCGGTGCAGGCTATACATCATATTTTAAGGCAAGTTAAGCTATGTGTATATCAGACTGCTGGCTAAACATGTTTACAGGGTGATTCAAATCGACTCAACTTCAAGAAAGCTCAATAAAAAAGTTTAACACACAAATATTTTGTGACATTTTTTTCAGGGGCAGTTTCAAATTGCGTTTGTCTCAATTTTCACATGATGTTGAAATGATATTTCTTTATGTATCAGTTAGATTGTTCCAAGTTTACAGTTGTTCAAAGATATTTACTTCTTCTATGTTATGCAAAAGTAAATTGCTAACCAAATGTTTCATGTTTAAAAAAATGGAAAATGGATTGTCATACCATAACAGTGACATCACTTTTTTCATGAACCACATGGCATGGCATATGCTGTGCATAACTATTTATGTACAAGTTAAGCTGCATCTAAATAATGATAAACGTAAAAGGAAATGTGGTAAAGGTAGACGTGATAGAGTTGGGAAGGTGATGGATACTTGCAGAGTTGTCAAAAGTGCGATACTGTTCTCAGAGTAAACGTAAACGTAAAGTATTTTTTTTTATTCACCGCTTATTATTTTATTGTTACCCGTGAGTACAGAAAACGTAAAGTATTTTTTTACTCTTACACTGTGTAAAAGGTGAATAAAAAAGTATAAATACCCATAATTTTACTCAGGGAAAATGTAAAAGCGAATATTTCTATTCGATTTTGTAGCCGAAAAACATTAAAGTGAGCAAGGTAAAAGTGAGAGTCGTCGCTTTCCCTACCAAAAACGATCATTTCCGCTGGTATTTTCGCAGCTGTTTCAATTCGTTTGAGTTTTTTTCTTCTTTTTATGCACCCAACAAATATTTAGTTTTACATTTTCTTTACTCGCGTTTTTTTAAAACGTACGCGTAAAGGTGAGTCCACCTTTTTTTCTGGAGGAAATGTAAACGTATTTCTTTAGTACTCGAGTACATGTATTTTTCGAGTAAACGTAAATACGTTTTAGCAACTATGGATATTTGACGAGATGAGAGAAATGTTCATCTGTATGTTGAGTTGAGACTGTCTGAATGTTAGAAGGCTTGTGTTGTACATAGGGATGAACAAAATGCATTGTAAATTATGATGTATTGAGGCCTATGATTTAAGTCTAGTTGTAAACATGAACAATTAAGAGAGCACCAGACAAGGAACATTTAACACCCATTTACCGTATTTATTCTAATAAAAGAGCGCCGTTCTATTTTTCCGTCAACTTTTTTACCTGTCGTCTATTGGCGGTGCCGTTCTATTGGAGGTAACGATGGCAAAAAAGATTCGAAAATTCGAAAACATTTTCGAATTTTCGAATTTTTCCGGAATTTTCGAATTTTTATTTCACCCCTAGAAAAAACACTTAAAAATCGATTTATTTTTCAAAAAATTCGAAAATTCGAAAATTCGAAAATACTTTTCGAATTTTTCAGGCAATTCAAGTCACTCTTAAGTTCAACATACTAAATACAACGAAAATTGATACGCGGTGCTTATGAAAAAGTGAAACAATACAGAAAAAAGGTCCAAAAACGTTGAAATGTAAACTGCCCTGTAAAATGTGAAATGTCATGCAAAGTGTCAAAAGTTATGAAAATGCCCTGGAAAAATGGCAAACATATTTTCCACAGCATTTCCATGACTTTAGACACTTTGCATAACATTTGACATTTCACAGAGCATTTTACAGGTGTCTGGGACTGCACATAGGAACTGCCATTCCCGGAAACCTTCCCTCCATAGACATCTTACCTTTTGAAGGTATGATGTCCAGGCGGACATCATATCTCCAGGCGGACATCTTACCTTCTCGGGAGACGGTCATCATCACTTCCCAATATAAAATTGATCAATTTATCATCAATCAATCACTCTTTGATCAATTTTCGCTGCTTAATCTATCCCAAAACTGGACCACAGCACCCCCCCCCACTTATGTAACATTAAAAGGCTGATCACCTTATGTCATAATGAAATGGCACACATGCCCCGATTTGCACATACCGTATTACCTCGAAATACCCCCATGGGGGTTTATTATTTCGCCAGCAAAATTTGAGGGGGGGTTAATTCGAGGGGGGGGTTTATTCGAGGGGGGGGTTTATTATTTCGTCAGAAATTTTCGTGAATATCATAGTAGAGAATACGCTTTTTCATACACAAAAACGGTAATAAACGAGAGAAAATAGGTTATATTGGGGCTAATGATGTACATCTGTACGCAAACGAGCGTATAAGTGTAGTTGCAATGCAAATTAGTAGTAATAAATACATCATGTACATTGGATACATGATGTACATCATTCCGGAGGGGGGGTATTTCGAGGGGGGGGTTTATTATTTCCCCAGCCCATTTTGAGGGGGGGTTAATTCGAGGGGGGGGGTTAATTCAAGGGGGGGGGATAATTCGAGGTAATACGGTATTTATAAGTAAAAGAGATGTGATCAAAGATATACTCCAGCGACATTACACTTTATAATGAAACCTACCATATCCCATCTGAATAAAAGAACAAACATAAAATTTTTTCATCATATTAATCAAATTGCTTTGATAAATATGATAAAATTTTTTTTGTTTATTCTTTTATTCATGGTAGATTTCATTGTAGGTGTAATGTCGCTGGAGTATAAGAGTGGTTTTGAGCAGGGTTGGTTTTAGTAAAATTCTTTTTACTAAAATTGTATTTTATTTTTATTAAAATTGTATTTTATTTTTATTTTATTCTTCAATTTTCCATTTTATTTTTATTTTATTCTTCAATTTTTCATTTTATTTTTATTTTATTTTTATTTTATTTTTATTTTTTATCTTAGTTCGTGACCAGGATTGATTTAAGTAAAATTCTTTTTACTAAAATTGTATTTTATTTTTATTAAAATTGTATTTTATTTTTATTTTATTCTTCAATTTTACATTTTATTTTTATTTTATTCTTTAATTTTCTATTTTATTTTTATTTTATTTTTATTTTTTTTCTGAGATTTTGCCAACCCTGGTTTTGAGTATTGCTTTGAGAAGTACCCATATTTTGTGCAGTTAGCACTGTATGCACTGAGTATGCTCAGTGTGCTATACTCGGGCAAAATTACAGCCTACATTTTTCTGGTGGTAACACTCCATCATGACGTCATAACCGCAGTCCGCAGTGAACTTACGGCAGACTGAACTGGTTTGGAGTCAGGATGAAATGGAGTGCAGTGGTGAATCAGTTCACAAGTTTTCAGTTGGATGTCTGCCAGCCAAAGATATAAATCATATCTATTTGTAGATTAGCATGTCTGCCGAGTATAGCCACTTCCAAAACAGTCCAAATTCAGTGTTTAAAGCTTTAGATTCAATATTTTTCCAAAAAAATTTGAAAATTATTTGAAAAAATTCAAAAAAATGGCCAAAAAAATTTGAAAATTGCCAAAAAAGATTCGAAAATTCGAAAATTAAATTCGAAATTCGAAAATTAATTTCAGGAAAAATTCGAAAATTCGAAAATTCATTTCGGAAAAAACACTTAAAAATTTAAATACTTTTTTTTGGAGGGTTTGCCATCGTTAATTGGAGGTATGCCGTTCTATTAGAAGAAATACGGTATTCGTTAGTGTCTGACAGACATTTTAGCTAATTATACACCCAGGGCAAAATTGTATATTTACTGTCGTTATTGTAGGTATTACACAGACCATCAAAGGGATTAATTAAAATAATGATTAACCAGAGGAAATATAAAAATTTATTGCAATGAAGAACATGACACAATAACGAGAGACTTGACAGATTTGCAATTCAAGGGTCAGCTAAATATAAATATAAATAAATGGTACTTTCCCGAGTTGTCAAAATACTGGTATTTTTGGAAAACGTAAACATAAACGTAAATACCACTTCAATACTGGTTTTTATACTAAAACGCAAATATTTTATGAATACCTGGGTAAACGTAAAATAAACATTAACGTAACGTTTTTGATCATTCCCAAAATTGGACCATTAAAAATATATTGATTTCACAATCTCAATTACCGTATTACCTCGAAATACCCCCATGGGGGTTTATTATTTCGCCAGCAAAATTTGAGGGGGGGGGGGGTTAATTCGAGGGGGGTTTATTCGAGGGCGGTTTTATTATTTCGTCAGAAATGTTTGTAAGGCCGTGTTTACACGGATTTTGTGTGACGACAAAAAATGTGTGTCGTCACAGACATTTTTTTATGAAAATTGCAAATTTTACGTGTGTGACGACAAATCGCCTCGTTATCAAATATCAACCACTTTGTTGTCCTGTCAGATTCTGCGTGTGACAACAATCTGTGATCATCACAGTGTTGCAGCGCAGCGTGAAAATCGAGTTTTTTCAGATTTGTTGGAAAGCTGTTGGAAGGCCGGGCGGAATAAAAAAAAAATCAACAGTCCATAACTATTTAATGATTTAGCCAATTGAACTGAAATTACACACACATATACACCTAAGTATGATATATACTCAACCATTTTTACTCGTGAATATGGAACTTTATTCCAGAGTTATGGAACTTTAAAAAAAAGATTCGTCGTAGCCATGAAATCCGTGTAAACGCCACATAAGGATTGTAGTAAATAGTAGGCATTTGCATACCCAAAACAGATAATAAATGTGTCCAAACAGGATATATTTAAACATAAAAACGTAGATAGCTACACAAACTAGTCTATGTGTAGCTGCAATGCAAATTAACAGTAATATACATCATGTACATTGCATACATGACGTATTTATTTTGAGCCCATTTTGAGGGGGGTTTATTCGAGGGTGGGAGTTAGTTCAAGGGGGGGGGGGGAATAATTCGAGGTAATATGGTATCTCTGCTTTTCCGGCACATTTCTTTTTTTATTTTCAATAACTCACGTTTGAAGTTACCTAAACATTACTGACTTTTGAGCAGGGTTGGTTTTAGTAAAATTCTTTTTACTAAAATTGTAGTAAAATTGATAAAAATTGTATTTTGTTTTATTTATTTTATTCTATTCGCCACTTTTCCATTTTATTGTATTTATTTCTGAAATTTTGCTAACTCTGATTTTGATGGTTAATGTCACAAAAACATTGTGCACCAAATTAACCAAAAGTGAGCAAGCTAGGTCGGTATGTAAATAATCTTGTAATGTTATGCAATGAGAAAAAGAATATTTTAGGTATTTTTATTTGGATAGGGGGTTTCACCATAAAGCGTGTGAACAATGTATCCATTTGTGATGGTCGAATTTTACCACATTGAATTTGAATAAAAAAACCAAAACACCTTTTTTCTCGCATCGCCTTACATTTCTCACTCGTTGGCCCCACACAAGCTGGTTTTCAAGGTTCCCTCTGTGAAAACCCATTATTTTGTGTTCAAATTCATTTAAACAGTCTGTGTAATGAGCCAAACAGCCACCATCTTTGTTTTTTTTCTTCTATTTTTCCTCCGGAAGAACACATATTTGAAAAGTCTGGTAAAATGCTGCAGGCAAAATATTTTTTTGTTGAATAAGTACAAATTTGTAGGACAGGCTGTAAGCGGCATGTGATGCAGAAAATTATGCTTGATTTTTGGGACTGTATTGTATATTTTTAGCGCTGTTATACATATTTTTAAAAATTAATTCATTTTATAACTATAAATATTTTTTAAAAATCAGTTTTACATTGTATATGATATCCGTCTCAGATATATGTCCAGTTTTTTTTTCTCTTTCATTTGATATCTTGTTTCACTATAGAAGTTCAAAGATGATGGAGAAATTGTAGTGATGCTCAAAACATTTTAAAAAAATTTAAAATTACATCCCTGTATCTGTAATTATCCCATTATCACAGTAAAAAGCCCTTATTTTTTCACATAAAAAAAACTGAATTCAATAACATTTCTGCAAAACAAGTAATGATATTTTTATACAATCCACTTTATAATTTTTTTAAAAATCACAAGTGCAATTCAAACAGCTGATTTTGTATGTAAATGAAAGCCTAAAAAATGAACAACAAGTGAACACTAACTGCGACAATGTCACATTCAATACACTAGCACAAAAAATAAAAACAATTTTATTGTATTGTTTTCAGAAATGTTTTCATTTAATATTACAATCTGTCATGAAATTTAACATAAACATGAACCTTTTTGAAAACTCAAAATTTATCTAGATCTATCCATGGAATTGAGGAATTGAGTGACAGTCTTGTAAAAGAAAAGTAAAGATGCAAAAAAAGCTTGGAAAAATCACATAGTCTTTTTATGTTTCCAGAGATTTTTTTAAAAATTATTTACTGTATGTGCACAACTTCCAAGTGTCAGTGCAAAGGGTTTAAATTAACTACCAAGCACCCAGTGGCGCCATTACAACACTCCAGCCTGCAGCAAAAACACAAAAAACTCCAGTCCAGCTGAGCCAAGCAGTGCAGCTGTGAAGCAGTGCAATGAAGCAAGAAAATCTAGAGCTGCACAGGAAAACTCAGCTTAGTAAATGTGATGGAAGGTGGAAGTGCACAAAATAAGACATATGTAATATGCAGAAAATCAGGTTTGGCACCTGGCCAGATACTGTTTAGTTGTTTGGTCACCTTGGAGTGTTGATGCTGGTATTGACCCAAAGATTGTGCAAGCAGTTGGTCATACTGGATTAATTCACCAATGACTGGCAATTGAGCAGTATGTCAGGTATTTAAAGTTGCATATTGGATGTAAGCACACTGATAGAAGTCTGCCAAATAAGGTGCTAACTGGTGTACAGGTGTAAACAGGAATGCAGATGTGCATAAGCGTGTGTATGTGTACTGTAAGTGCGTGTATGCACATGGCAGACTCATGGCACCTCACGTTGCAACAACATAAATACCATAAATATGACAGCAACTCCACATAAATATGACATAATCGAAATAATAAAACGCCCACTTCACAACATCATAAATCTAAAACTTTTCAAAATTGGTAATAACTTATGGAAACAGGTGACATATGCAGTTGTCACCTGAAACGTCGCCACAGCAACGTTAAAAAAAAAAATTATTTTATTTTATATAAATCCCAAGTTTTCTACAACCCTATCATTAGATGCAGCAAAAAATACTACATCTACAGTGTCAATTTTACATAAATCCATTCATCCAGTGGTTTTTAAAGGATTTTGGGCTAAGTTGGCAAAATTTTGTAAACTGGTGATGCTGGGCAACGATTTTGCTACTTTTGATGTGTGAGGTGACGCATTTTCACAATACAATACAAGACGTCACAATACATCACCCTCCATGTTCACTTTTCAAAAATGTTTTATACATTTGAAAACTAAAATGTACATTTTTGAAAACTACATTATTCAATTTTAAGTTTTCAAAATTGTCTTCAGAGTATTATAGTGGCGACGCGTTGCTGCTACAGAGGCGAGCATCGCCCTACAGTTTTCAAAAATGTTCTGCAATTGTTAACTTTGAACGGCAAATGTGACTTGCCGAAACCAATATTCACATGCTGTCACTTATTGAAAAATAAAAGTGCAAATTGCACACTTTTGAATTCCATACAGCGACGCGTCGCCTAGGAGAGTTTTCAAAAAGGAACATTGAAAACCAGCTTGTGTGGCCACATTGGTGAATTTGCACAATTTTTCATGTGGCATTATTTGCTAAAATGTGGCATCTGTATGGGGTTGATCAGGGGCCAGTTCCGCAAAATGAGAAGTGAAATGGCAAAGGGAAGTGAAACGGCACGTGAATTGAGAAGAAAATTGGCAAAAGCGAAGATAAATTACTTTTATTTTTATTTTTTTTACTCCGCTTTTGCCAATTCATTTGCCGTTTCACTTCTCCTTTGCGCTTTTACTCCGCCTTTGCCATTTCACTTCTCACTTCTCATTTTGCGGAACTGGCACCAGTCCAATCAATATACTGCAGGATTTCATGTTGATATTGTTTGGATAGATCTTACAGGGGAACTGTTTGGGGCTAATTGGCAATAGTAAATTTTACACGCTGATCTGACGTAGGGTAGCATAATAATTCACTGACATAGACAAATACAGATGAATTATGTAGTATGAAAACGGCTGTCACATGTAATCACAAATTTCATTTAGAATAAGCTGCCAACAAATGTTACAACGAGCTGCAGCTGCGAGCAGCTGCATACAAAAACTGATGTATGTAATCGGGATGACACTTAAACAACCACATCGCTCAGTACACTGGCCGCAAAATGCTAATCATGTGCTTATTTACATCGATGTGACTTGGGGCTGGAAATAATCAAAAAATGGTTTGGTTGTATAAATCGTATTACCTCGAAATACCCCCATGGGGGTTTACTATTTCGCCAGCAAAATTTGACGGGGGTTAATTCGAGTTCGAGGGGGGACTTTCACGAAGGACAATAGTAAAGATTAGGTAATACACCTAAAACTGGTAATAAATGTGCCCAAACAGGCTACATTTGTACATAGGTATAAATGTAATCCATGATGTATGTACAATACTCCAGTGTAGTGATGGAAAAGCGCCATGGCGCTGGCGCCTGGCGCTAGCGCCAAAGCAAAAAGCGCCATGGCGCTTTTGGCGCTTGGCGCTAAAACGCTCTGGCGCCATTGGCGCTTGGCGCTGGGGTTTGAGAAAGCGCCATGGCGCTTTTGGCGCTTGGCGCCATTTTCTGGTGGCGCTATTGGCGCCTGGCGCCGGCATTTTAAATGGCGCCAAAAAAGCGCCAACCATGATAATAAAATTTTTTTACAATACGGGGAAATCGACACTGCAGTTGATCAATTTTGAGGCAACTGAATAAATATTGATTAATATTAGGGTAGACTTTATATAAATAGATGTGAACATCGAATAAAAGCAGAGGTGTTAAAATAGCGGTAAATCCCCTTTTATGCTTTCCTCCCAATTCTTTCTTGCAGTCTAAATCAGGGGTTCTGTCTGGCGGGGGTTGGAGGGGGGTGGGGGGGGGTTACCCCCCAACAAACGCTCCGACTATCTATCTATAACCGGTGCCGCTCAGCTATATATCTAACCTGAGGCTAAATTTTAGGCTACTATCGCTCGAGAGCCCCCACCCTCCCAAATCGACCAGATATGTATCTCTCCAGAGCGGTTTTTTGAGAAATTTTGCCCCGATTTAGTGGTTGTTTGAATGGGCAAAAGTTGAATAGACTACTATGACTTCAGCGGTACGTCACTCACAGTTATGCACTCATTTTTCTACCATCAAATTGTAGAAAAATTTTTTTGGCGCTGGCGCTATTGGCGCTTGGCGCCATCACCCTGTGGCGCCATTGGCGCTTGGCGCTGAAGTTCAGAAAAGCGCCATGGCGCTTTTGGCGCTTGGCGCCATTTTGCTCTGGCGCCATTGGCGCTTGGCGCCGGGGTTAGAAAAGCGCCATGGCGCTTTTGGCGCTTGGCGCTGAAAGCCTGGCGCTTTTTCCATCACTACTCCAGTGTTTCAAGGGGGGGTCTATTTTTTCATCAGCTCGCTCAGACCTGGGGGTATTTCGAGAAGGGGGATAATTCGAGGTAATACGGTAATATGGATTTAAACGTAGAAGATGCGCCGTTTTCCGTAACATTTTCTCTCCCAATAAAGAGGGTTCAGTCGGCATGGGCCAAATTGTTATTGTGGTATGCAGGAAGTAAAAAATCTATTGGACGTGCGCAGCGGAATGAAGTGACCGGATGCACTTATATTTATTTATTATAAATAGGTATATGTAAACATAACTGTAGGATTTCACAAAAAAATAATTTTAACAAAAAAATACCGCATTTATTGGATACCTAAGAGCACTCTTAACTTTCCCATCCAATTTTTCGACCTTCCTTCAATCGTAGTTATACCCTTCTATAAATACAATAGCAATTGAATATTTTATAAAACAAATATCAACCATTATGCGCCACAGTCCATCGACGCAAGTGTTCTACAGTATATCGTTACATTTATCTGCACATATGCAAACTAAGCCATAGTGGCGTGACACATTTGACTGCGGCCGCGGCGCACCAATGCGCGCTGCGCTGCACAGTTGTTAAAATGTACGTACATTTACTCGAAAATTATGCGTACGCGAGTGCGTGGTAAATACATTACATTTACTTTAAAAAAAGTAATGTACTAACTTTTACGCGTATATTTTAAAAGTACACGCGTACAGAGAAAATGTATTTTTCACAATTTTCAGCTGCTCAAATAAGACAATTTTGAAGAAATCACATCATTTTTGTAAAAAATACTTAATAATCACTAAACAACGACATCTATTATGTCTTCCAGTGTAAAACTACACCTTACAAGTAAAGAATAGTAGCCTTAAACCGTTTTCCAGAGGAAAAGTTCTCGCTTTTGCATTTTCCTGGGAAAAAAAGTAATTTACACCCATTTATGCATGAGTACGAGTACAAAAAGTATTTTACATTTTCTATTCATTGTGGTGAGTTTACGAAAAATACTTACATTTACATATACTTTCTAAAAAAGTTCAGTAATTCTAACAACTCTGCTGCGCTGCGATTTGCATGTGCGCTTCACCATGACGCGACCGTGGTCTCGCTATAGGTGGATATATGGCATGTGACGCGAGGTTGTTATTCTACCCCCCTCCCCCAGGGGGTTTATTATTTTAACAACAAATTTTGGGTGGGGTTGTTTTGAGGGGTAGGGTGAGTATTTTTGGGAGAGTGTGTCCAAATTTTATCTGAAATCACTAATCTTCACACATTTTTGCTGATTTTACAAACAAATTCACTCTGTAGTTCATGTACTTTTTTCCTGGTTTCAGCTATTTTAGACTATATATGTGTTTACATATGCTAACATGCTTTATTTACCACCAATAATTTGCCACATGAAGAACAATCAATTTCACTTTGAGCAGGGCCTCAGTTTAGGGGTAGCTGACAATGGTGTTTTGTGTTAATTACCTACTATTGACTTCACACAGTTTGAGACAAATAAACTTTATTCGATTTGAGTTCATTTGGTACCCTAGCCATTTTTCTATATTTTCCCTATTTTAAGCTTTTTCATCCTTTTCCCTTCCATGTCTTGGAAAAGTCCATCTGAAATACATTTTCTGTATGCAGGTACTTTAAAAAGCATGTGGAAAAGGGAGTAAGGGTACTTTTTCAGAGGAAACATAAACATATTTAAATGGTACTCAAGTATGCTCATTTCTTATATGATAAACATAAAAACATTTGAAAAACTCTGGTGCTATCTGAACCATGCAAATTGCAAACAGCAAAATATAGGTTCAAGAAGTGTGTGAAGCGAGCTGAATGTGCGTGAAGCAGTCTCTGTGAAGGAAAACACTTCAACACACTTGACCACACATCACGAAAATTTTGGTGAAGTGTCTTCCACACACTTCACCTCTCATCATGAAGCCCAAAAGCCCACGAAGCTCATAAGCCCATCACTGACAAAGTGAACACTTCACAAAATATTTGTGCAGCATTGTGACACACATCTGTGATGTGAAGTGTCTTCACAACAAATGTGATGAAGCGCCGGGGAGCGTCTGCCAGCTCTTCACATCGTCGGGAAGTGACACCATGAAGACACTTACGACACTTCACGACGAATCACACACCATTTGTTCCCCTGTGAAACTTGCTCACCCGCCACAAGTCACGTTTCATGCTGTGAAGCAGTTTGGCACATGCACACGCAATGTTGCTTCCATTTCGTTGCGTGCGCATGTACAATACTAAGTGGTAGCAATCGAACGCGACCACTTGTGGCTTGGCGCCCGCGACAAATTGACAAAAAGTTGCGCGTTTTTGCGATGATTATTTTTTGGAAGGGTGATTAACGGATTAGTTTTTCATGAAAATATGGGTTTAATGTGTACTCGGCGGACCGCAAAGATGGGCTAATTAATACTTATGTCTTTGTCAATAACGCGTGAGCAGGACATTTCTGTGCGCAGTTTCAAAAAAAGAAAAAGGCGGAGTTGCGTACAAGCGACGAATGTTTTTTCCCGAAACGTTTTTCTTCTTTTTTTCAGGAACAATGTATATTTTATTAACGATGACGTCATGATGGAGTGTTTCATCCAGAAAAAGCATAGCGCGCGCGGTCCGCGGAGAATACATCATATAAATATAAGGAATCACAAAACCAAGCTGAATATCGAGCTCCGCCCATAGAGGATTTTGGGGTTAGCATTTTGGGGGGGGGGTTCACCTGCCGGCGCGTGCTAATAACTCGGGAATCGCTTGGCGAAAAATGTTGAAATTTGGATATGATATAGTTATTTAAATGTTGGGGCTACGCACAATTTTGACGATTTTTTTCTACGACCCCCCAGACCGGAGATAGGGGGGGGGGCAAAAAAACACTGTCATTTGCGTTTTTTTGGGTGTCGCCGAGAACATTCAAACTTGAACATCAATAGCTCGCTCATTTGTGAACCGATTTTAGTCATTAAAATGTTAAAATGATCACAAATGTTCGGAGAGTTCATTTCTGAGGTCAAATCGGTGATACACATTTGTTTATATATCGTCTTAGCCTGATTTCGAAATGTAAAATTTCCGCAAAAGTTTGCTTTTTGAACATGCTATCCTATTCTCCTGATCGAGAGAAACTCATTAAAACAAAAATGAGATCGATATCTCTTTCCAATCAAAAGTTACAGCTACTTTTATCTGCGAGCTACACACACACTCACCACTACCACGCAGTACGCGGTCATTTTCTTCCGCGCCATGACCTCGCTGCATAGTGCCTTTTATTTAGCACTTTTCCGCTATTTTTGAATACCGTGTTTCCTCGAATTACCCCCTGGGGGTTTATTTTTTCAGAGTGGAAATTTTGAGGGGGTTAGATGAGGGGGGGGTTTATTATTTCGCCAGAAATTTTTTGAAATCCCAGTACGAAATTGTCGTTCCAAACGTACGCAGACGTCGTAAAATGCAACAAAAACCATTGAGTAT
>OZ038456.1:6188961-6211328 GCA_964036195.1 Sphaerolaimus hirsutus | reverse complement strand
TAACAATGAAAAGGGGCTTTCTGCCCATTTCGATCGAATGAGCTCAGTGGGAAGAAATCAAACAATAGGAAGTCCATTCGGCATAATGACTTGAGCAACATTTATGGTGCCCATGAGACTTCGCGTAGCTGCCGCGCGCAGCCAAAATATCCCGGCTGCACTGCGGCGCACCCATAGGGGATTTTGGGGTTAGCATTTTGGGGGGGGGGGGGGTTCACCCGCCGGCGCGTGCTAATAACTCGGGAACCGCTTGGCGAAAAATGTTGAAATTTGGATATGATATAGATAAATGTTGGGGCTACGCACAATTTTGACGATTTTTTTCTACGACCCCCCAGACCGGAGATAGGGGGGGGGCAAAAAAACACTGTCATTTGCGTTTTTTTTTGGGTGTCGTCGAGAAACTGCAAACCTGGACATCAATAGCTCGGTCATTTGTGAACCGATTTTAGTCATTAAAATGTTAAAATGATCACAAATGTTCGGAGAGTTCATTTCTGAGGTCAAATCGGAGATACACATGTGTTTATATATCGTCTTAGCCTGATTTCGAAATGCAAAATTTCCGCAAAAGTTTGCTTTTTGGACATGCTATCCTATTCTCCTGATCGAGAGAAACTCATTAAAACAAAAATGAGATCGATATCTCTTTCCAATCAAAAGTTACAGCTACTTTTATCTGCGCGCTACACACACACTCATCACTACCACGCAGTACGCGGTCATTTTCTTCCGCGCCATGACCTCGCTGCATAGTGCCTTTTATTTAGCACTTTTCCGCTATTTTTGAATACCGTGTTTCCTCGAATTACCCCCTGGGGGTTTATTTTTTCAGAGTGGAAATTTTGAGGGGGTTAGATGAGGGGGGGTTTATTATTTCGCCAGAAATTTTTTGAAATCCCAGTACGAAATTGTCGTTCCAAACGTACGCAGACGTCGTAAAATGCAACAAAAACCATTGAGTATAAGACTCTACGGACTTCTATAAGTATTTACGCAGTATAAACCTTGTTCTAACGTAACACAGTAATTGTTTTCAACGTGTGTTCTGCTCGGACCACAAACCGTAGCTGTCATTTACATTTAAATGTCATTTACACCCAATTTGAGGGGGGGGGTATTTCGAGGGGAGGTTTATAAATTCATATTGCCCATTTTGAGGGGGGTATTTCTAGGGGGTATTTCGAGGAAATACGGTAGATAAATGAAAATGAATCCACCGCTAAATCGGAGCAGAGTGTCAGCAGAAAAGTAAACATAAACGATTGTATAGACATAAGAAAAGAGCATGTTTGCGAAAAATGAATGTATTCAGTGGTAATTATGGGAACAGTGTATTTAAAAATAGCGGAAAAGTGCTAAATAAAAGGCACTATGCAGCGAGGTCATGGCGCGGAAGAAAATGACCGCGTATTGCGTGGTAGTGGTGAGTGTGTGTGTAGCGCGCAGATAAAAGTAGCTGTAACTTTTGATTGGAAAGAGATATCGATCTCATTTTTGTTTTAATGAGTTTCTCTCGATCAGGAAAATAGGATAGCATGTTCAAAGCAAACTTTTGCGGAAATTTTGCATTTCGAAATCAGGCTAAGACGATATATAAACAAATGTGTATCTCCGATTTGACCTCAGAAATGAACTCTCCGAACATTTGTGATCATTTTAACATTTTAATGACTAAAATCGGTTCACAAATGACCGAGCTATTGATGTTTGAAGTTTGAATGTTCTCGGCGACACCCAAAAAAAAACGCAAATGACAGTGTTTTTTTGCCCCCCCCCCTATCTCCGGTCTGGGGGGTCGTAGAAAAAAATCGTCAAAATTGTGCGTAGCCCCAACATTTAACTATATCATATCCAAATTTCAACATTTTTCGCCAAGCGGTTCCCGAGTTATTAGCACGCGCCGGCAGGTGAACCCCCCCCCCCCAAAATGCTAACCCCAAAATTCCCTATGGCTCCGCCTCGAACAAATCAACTTGTCGATTTCCACAACAAAATGTCACTCGACTCTTTCCACCACTATCAACGCAAACTATAAAACTTCAGTCACATCCATAAATTCTAGCAGAGCAATAATGGTCGGTCAGATAGGCCATTTTAGGTCGACATTCGGATGTCTTCACTTTTTGTCAAGTGCCTCGCATCCGCCCCCCGGCGCGACTACAAGTGCACATGAATTTGTGTTCAATGTGGAATACTTGGACTTTTGGTATGGTCCAGAAATCTTGGGTCAGGCATTTGGCCCAGAATTAAATTTGAACACAACCAATTCACCTAAATGTGATATGGATAGAAAACATTGAGATGTTTAGTAATACCGTATTTCTTCAACAGAACGGCATACCTCCTCCAATATTACGGCAACCTCCAATTGAACGGCACCTCCAATAATAGAACGGCAGGTAAAGAAGTTGACGAAAAAAATAGAAATTATGCACAATTTAGTTCACAACAGGTTTTCCATAAACAAGTCAACAAAAGTTGATTCAATTTTTGAATGTTTGAAAGGGTCAAGCCTATTCCGCATGTAAGCCCATCCCGCATGTAGACCCATTATATACACAATATACCCGCACGTGTAAGAAAGGGGGGGGGTAACCCCACCCCAAACCGCCCAGTTAACTATCTATCCCTGGCGCAAGTTTTTTTGGCTAACTTCCCCTGAACACCCCCCCCCTCAAATTGCCTAGCTATCTAGCCATCTGAAGCGCTCTTGAGCAATTTTACGCTAATTTTCACACAAAATCGATAATTTTCATACTTCTTATAGATTTTCACCTTCAAAATAATTATGTCATGTGTTTTATTACCTATTTTCAGCATGCCAGGTATTATTTAATATGTTCCGGGTCGACATGTGGGATGGGTTTAAATTGCGGAATAGTGCAGCGCCCTTTGAAATAGATATGCAAATGTATAAATACAAAAGGAGTAATGTACAACATGGGTAGGTAGCAGAGCCAGACTTTTCAGCTTTGAGGGGATTAATGCTAGTTGACAACATTGGTTCAATCTATGTGTTTACAAAAAGTCATGTAACGTTTGCATTTTTATCATTGTCACTTTTTTCTTCCAATTTGAATGTAAACTGTTTGTGTCACTGTCTTTCACTTGACATTAGTGATGGAATGGCGCCATGGCGCTGGCGCCCTTTTATGGCGCTTAACACTTAACACATTTCTTACATTTCTCTCAAACAAAAGATGATGAGGAGGATGGACTTGTCGACTTCTCGCCCAAAACTAGGTGGACTGTTGCCGAAATTTTTTTGCGTTTTTTTCACAAAAATGACAAATTTGGAACTATGCCATATGAGCATGTGAGGTCAAAAATTTTATGGAAAATTATGAAAAATGTGCAGGAGATGAGCCCCAGATGACGTTTCCGGGCTTAACTCGAAATTTTCATATTTTGGACTTGTTGACTTCTAGAATTGGACGCCTTAAATGTATTATTTATATCCTTGATGATGATATTTGTGCTTTTTACCATCGGGAACTGGTATATGATAGTGTCCTTCATAAATAAATGCCTCTGTTATCATAAACAGGCTAAAATACACTTTTATCGTTGGCGCCATTTTGGCGCCCGGCGCCATTTTTTCTGGCGCTATTTGGCGCCTGGCGCCATTTTTTCAGACGGCGCCGTGGCCCGTGGCGCCATTGGCGCCTGGCGCAATTTTCTCTGGCGCCCTTTTGGCGCCGGCGCCATTATTTTGAATGGCGCCATGGCGCCATTGGCGCCTGGCGCCATTTTTCCTCGCGCTTTTCCATCACTACTTGACACACAGTTTTTTGCTGGCACTGAAAAAATGCAAAGGGTGGGCTAAACCCCGCCCACCACACCCCAATTTCAGATAAATATTCAATAATAAATGTATGTAAATTTAGTATGCAACTGAATAGATGGAGTATGCAACTTGTAAAGGGTGTAGGCGGCCAATGGAACATACATGCATCTATATATCTCTGAACAGTTTCAGCAATGAGCTCTTGCTGAACTTATAACAATAAATACCATATTTCCACGAAATACCCCATGGGGGTGTATTTTTTCAGAGTTGAAATTCTGAGGGAGGTTAAACGAGGGAATATTTCGAGAGGGGGGTTATACGCGAGGGTATTTTGAGGGGGGTTTATTATTTCGTAATAGGTCGTTTATAAAGTGAAACCTGAATACCTAACACAGTCCATGGGGCTTCACTCACAGCAATGCTTTAGCATCATTTCGAATGCTTTGAAAATGTTGACCATTGAGCTTGAATTTTGGCTCCAGCACCTGGATTGGAAAAGAAACCAGCCAAATGCATCGTGATTTCCTCGAAATCCCCCTAGCGCGTTTATTTTTTCCTCAGCTTTTCGAGGGGGTTTCGAGGAAATTCGGTATATCGCCACAAAGAACTTCAAGCCAACTGACAAGAAAACTTTTAGAATTATTGACATAGTAATTGCCTTTTTCAGAACCACCGTGCAATACTCAGCATTGCCGGCACTTGTTTGCTTACTCAAAAATGCCAGGACCCAGATCCAGATTCAATTGGAACGTAAGGCGCACAAAAAGCGCCTGACCGCAAGATTCGAGTGCGAGTACCATATTTCTTCCAATAGAACGACATGCCTCCAATAGAAGGGCACCTCCAATAGAACAGCAGGTTTTGGAACATTTTTGCACTCACAGACAGGGTTGGCAAACTCAGAAAAGAATAAAAATAAAATGGAAAATTGAAGAATAAAATAAAATAAAATAAAATGGAAAATTTCAAAATAAAAATAAAAATTGTATAAAAATTTGAATTTTTGTAAAATTGTATACAAATTCATATTTTTGTAAAAATTGTATAAAAATTCATAATTTTTGTAAAAATTTTTTCTGTTGTTTATTATTCAACCTGTTTTTTTCGCGGAGCTGGGGCAGTCCCAAGCCATATAAAGTGTCAAAATGTCATGAAATGAAATGGAAAGTGTCAATTGTCATGACAAATGTTAAGTAAAGTGTCAATTGTCATGACAAATATGAATTAAAGTGGAAACTGTAAAGCAAATTGTATCCAAATCTTTTCTTTTGTATCCAAATCTTGTTGTCGTTTTTGTAGCCAAATCTTATGTGAACATTTGGATACAAAAACATAATATTTGGATACCAAAACATAAGGTTTGGATACCAAAACATAAAATTCAGATACACAATTTTCACTCTGCATGACATTTGTCATGACAATCATACTTTGCTTGACATTTCAGATGTCAATTGACTCTTTACTTTACATTTGTCATGACTATTGACACTGTGCATGATGTTTTACAAATGTGCCTAGCACACTCCAGTAATCCTTCTACTGAAAATGCAAACCATTCTTATTGATAATTGTAACTTTACACTTGCAGCTAGCTAACAATACACTCCTGTTTACCTCGATCCGCACCTTTGTGATTTTTTTATAAAAAGTTTTGTCACGCCCCCCCCCCCACCTAACTTTACAGCGAATTTCATCCCATACAAAAAGTAGCCCAAAGAGTTGCCTCAATGCCCATTGGGGCACCCCCCATTGTAACGCCATGTGGGCTGTGTAAATGGCCCACAGATTTTTTTATAACAAAATGCAGTGATCACCTTTTCCCATACGCGTTTCGTAAAATGATTATATTCTGTCAGTCAAGGCCGGAAAACTGCTTGAAAGACATAAAAGAGTCCTAGCTTAATGCCAAATGCCATTTCAACGGCTTATTTCGAGATAGAAATAAGATTAAGACATTTTCAATTTGTTCTGATTTGTACAGCAGATCACAAACACAGCTGATCGTGATCTGCTGTACAAATCAGAACAAATTGAAAATGTCCTTATCTTATTTCTATCTCGAATTAAGCCGTTGAAATGGCATTTGGCACTAAGCTAGGACTCTTTTGTGTCTTTCAAGCAGTTTTCCAGCCTTGACTGACAGAATATAATCATTTTACGAAACGCGTATGGGAAAATGTGATCACAGCATTTTGTTATTAAAAAATGCGTGGGCCATTTACACAGCCCACATGGCGTTACAATGGGGGTGCCCCAAAGGGCATTTAGACAACTCTTTGGGCTACTTTTGTATGGGATATAATTCGCTGTAAAGTTAGGTGGGGGGCGTGACGAAACTTTTTATAAAAAAATCACAAAGGTGCGGATCGAGGTAAACAGGAGTGTACCTATTGCATGCAACTTTAATTGAAAAATTTGTCATGCGTTTTTCATGTTTAGGTCTAATTATCACATTTTTCTGGCCTTGCATGCAAGATTCTGATTTTTTTTTTGTAAAATTTCTGTAAGATTTCTGTAAAATTTTTGTAAAATGGTCCCATTTTATTATTATTTTGGAATAAAATAAAATAAAATAAAACAAGAATAAAATTAAAATAAAATACATTTTTTACAATTTTTATACAATTTGTATATAAAATGATTTTTATAAAACCAACCCTGCTCATGAGTAAAAGTAATGGAAAAATTTGTCATGCGTTTTTCATGTTTAGGTCTAATTATCACATTTTTCTGGCCTTGCATGCAAGATTCTGATTTTTTGTAAAATTTCTGTAAAATTTTTGTAAAATGGTCCCATTTTATTATTTTATTATTATTTTGGAATAAAATAAAATAAAATGAAACAAGAATAAAATAAAAATAAAATACATTTTTATACAATTTTTATACAATTTGTATACAAATGATTTTTATAAAACCAACCCTGCTCACGAAAACCATAAAATGGAAGTATCCAATAGCACGGCACCTCCAATAGAATGGCACGTAGGAATTATGTGCCAATGCGAAGTGCCAATCCCAGACCCTGTAAAATGTCAAAATGTCATGCGATTCCATTCACTCACTAACGTGTAGTGCGCCTTACATGCTCCTCGCAATTGGATCTGGCCCCAGCGTCAATCGCATGTGAATTCACGAAATGTGCAATTAAACTGAATGAGCTTTTGCTTTTCCAGTCCAATCTGGCTCGTTTGACGTTTGTTCGTATGGATTAACAGAAAAAAAACTTGTCGTTTGGTGAGGGTGTTTTAAAATGTATTCGAAATTGTAAGGGAATTTTGTTTTTGAGTAAACATTGAGGGCGCATTTTTGTGCCTCATTTTACTAATGTTCAGGCGCTGCGAAAAAGATTTTAATCGTAAAAAAGTGAAACTCAAAGTTATCTGTATGAAAATGACAAGAAAAGTCGTAAATGAAGTGAAAATTATTCGTCGGTTTCCCCACTTGTCGCAATTTTTTGCCATTTCCGCTGCCATTTTCGCATTCCATTTTCAAAACTCATTTGAGCTGTTTCTATTTTTAAAACAATTTACATCTTCATCAAAAAATAATAAATATTTAACCTGAATTACGTTTTCTGTACTCACTGTACTCAGCGCGAACTTTAAAAAGTATGCGTCAAGTTGAGTACAGGTAAATAATGTAAACGTATTCACAAGACACTCGGTACTCGGGTTTACGTATTTTTCGAGTAAACGTAAATACGTTTTAACAACTATGGACTCCTTTGCAGAGTTGTTAAAAGTACTGAACTTTTTTCAAAGTAAACGTAAACGTAAGTATTTTTATTTTACTCACAGCTGAGTACCAAAAACGTAAAGTAAATTTTTTTTTACTTTTACACTGCGTAAAATGTGAGTGAAATAGTTTTTTCATGAGAACACGTAAAAGCGGGTATTTTTTCTTACAGAAATCGTAAAAGCGGGTATTTTTTCTTGCAGAAAACGTAACAGTACGTACTTTTTTCAATTTTTACTCTGGAATACATCAAATGTGTCTGTTTTTCACCAGATGCGTATTTTTTTTTGGGAAATATCTCATGTTTGTCGCTCTATTTGTCCCCTAAAAATACGTTTTTGGTACTCGCGTACTTTCAAAAAGTACGCGAGTAAGTGAGTACAAGTATTTTTTTCGGGAGGAAACGTAAACGTATTTACGCAGTACTCGAGTATGCGTATTTTTCGAGTAAACGTAAATACATTTTAACAACTATGGACTCCTATGGATATACCTTATCCAAGCCTACACAGTAGCATTTCCCAGAAGAATATGAACCCACAGCCAGTTGCTGCATTGTGCTTGTAAAATGGAGCTATTATGATCGCTGCAATGTGAGTAGATTTATGGTAGCGATATGCACTTGAACCACAACGCGAAATACGTATTTATGCGTTGCAACGCAGCGGCAGGTCGGGCCCATTTTAGAGTGGCAAGTTTCGGAGGTTGAATAAAGAATGTTACCGTATTTCTTCTAATGGAACGACGCCGTTCTATTTTTTTGTAAACTTTTTTACCTGTCGTTCTATTGGAGGCTGCCATTATATTTGTTTTATACGTGGAAAAGGGTGCGAGTGGAAAAGTGAAGAGTTGAGTAAAATGACAAATGACAAGTTATGAGTAAAGTGAGGAGTGAAGAGTTGAGTAAAATTAGATTTTTTAGATTTTTGTATATTGCCACTCTTTCAACGTAAATTATTCCTGCCGTTTGATTGGAGGTGCCATTCTAATTGGAGGTATGCCATTCTATTAGAAGAAATATGGTATTTCGTTGGCTTGTTGCCAAAAGGGATCGGTCAAATCTTTTCGCAGTCCATTTTTTCAGTAACTACCTGGGTAATTGCAGCTGTATTCTGAAATTTCAGGCACCAGATTTCAATAATCAAACATGTAAATTCTGGAAGCCGGACCAATTGCGTATAAGATTACAGCTAGAATTAATCTGACGCTAATTAGTTACAGGACAGGGAAAGGATATAACTCTGACTTCCGTTATGGTGTCACATTCGATCAGTGAGGTTACTGTGTTTGTGTATCTTAGAGCAGAAGTGTGGGCGTTATTTCTGGAAGAAGATATAACTAGAATTTATTTATGGTCGTAAAATTTTCACGCCATTACTGACACAGTATCAAATTCGGGTACTCAACGAAAGATCGAGTAAATGTATGTAATCCTGAAACTATTCCTTTGAAAAGGGGTGAAACCAACACATAAAGCCACGCATGTAAAAAGCATAGTTGTTAAAACATATTTACGATTACTAAAAAATACATATACTCGAGTACTGAGTAAATACGTTAACATTTCCTCTTAAAAATGTACCTGTATGTAATCGCTTTTACATTCACCTTTTGAAAGTACTCGAGTACAGAAACATATTTCAGATACGGTTTTTGTTAGGGTTTTTCAAGGCACAGAATGAAAAAGGGAGAAAAAGCTGTAAATAGGGGAAAATGGCCAAAAATGGTTCTATGTGCACATGGGTAGGCAAAAATAGCTGAAAATACGCAAAAGCACACTACAACAGCACATCTTTTTCTGAAGTTTCTGCAACAAAAGCAAATGGTGCTAGCGCCAAAAATAATGACGCTCCATGGCGCTCTTGAGCCTCGAGGAAGGGGCCAGTCCGCAAGTGGTAAAGTAAAAAGAAACAAAAGAAAAACGAAAAAAGAGAGATTAAATTAGAAAAGAAAAAAGAAAGATTTTCCGCTTAACTTTTCATTTTACTCTTTACTCTGCTCTTTACTTTTTACTTCACTTTTAAATTTTCAAGTTCTGGAACCAGCACCAGGGGCAGTCAACTAAATATGTATGTACCCCAATTTTATGTTGTTGTTTTTTTTGTATCTGGATAATATGTCCTTGTATACAAATCTTTTTATCAAACATAACTTTTGTATCCAGACCATATGTCTTTGTATCCAAATCTTATTATCAAACATAATATTTGGATTCAAAAAACATAATATTTGGATACACAGTTGACACTTTGGGACTGCCCCTGCTGCTGGTTCCACAAGTGGAAAATTAAAGAGTAAAGTGAAGAGTAAAGAGTGAAGTGAAGAGTAAAGAGTAAAGTGAAGAGTAAAGAGTAAAGTGAAGAGTAAAGAGTAAAGTGAAGAGTAAAGAGTAACGTAAAGAGTCAAGTAAAGAGTAAAGAGTAAAGTGAAGAGTAAAGAGTGAAGTGAAGAGTAAAGGGTAAAGTGAAGAGTAAAGAGTAACGTAAAGAGTAAAGTAAAGAGTAAAGAGTAAAGTGAAGGGTGATGCGGAAAGTTTACCTTTTTACTTTACCACTTGCGGCACTGGCCCGTGTTGAAAATGTACTCAGCCTGAGCGATGACATCGGCCCCATGCATATAAAAAAGCGCTGCGGCGCTGTTTGCAATACTAGCTGCGTGTTCTGATTAGATTTCTGCGTCACGTATTGTGCCTACACACACTAGTTTTTACCATGACTTCGTGTGAAAACTGACATTTTTTTCTAATTCTAACTAATGAACACTGTTGAATGATTTTATTTAAATTAAATTTGAATTTAAATAAATGAAAGTTAAAGTTTTAAAATTTGAAAACTAAAACTAATATAGCATAAGAAAAGAGTAGGCTGACTGTCGCCATGTCGCCATTTCAGTTTTCACACGTGTCACGGTGAAAACTAGTGTGTGTGGGGCCATTATAACCATTAATCATGTCATAATTAATAGGTCTTATTCGAGTTGACGCATGAATAATATATGATCACTGCTCGCTCAAAGATAACATGTGCCTACTTCATAAAGGGCAAAAACACAATGGTTTGTTAGAAAGTTGATTACAGAAGATCAATGGTTTAACCGGTATTAGCTCAAGTCTATAGAAAAAAACACACACACAAAGATATTTGCACCACCTATGTATCTATTTCCACGTGTGTACAACCGGAAAATGCCCAAGAGACCACACACATAACCACAACAGCGGAATAATGCTTTTGGTATACACTCTGCGAACCGGGTGCTATGCATTTCCTGAAGGAAATACTCCATCATGACGTCATCATTTATAAAATAAACATTGTTCCAAAACAGAGAAAAAACGTTTCTTGAAAAACATTCGCTGCTTGTACAGAATTCCGCTTTTTAAAATATTTTTCTTTTTTTATGAAAGTGCATACGTAAGTATCCTGCTCGCGCGTTATCGACTAAGACATAAGTAATTTTGGGCACATACCTTGCTGTTCGCCGAGTATAGCAATTTCTCCGGTTTCCATATGAAAATTTCAGCAAAAGCGGCAGGGTATGCATGCTAAATCGGCCATGGATTTGTGAACGAAAAGCGCTGGATGGAGTAGCAGAAAATTTTACATTTTACCGGGTATTTTACATGACTTTTTACATTTTAATGAAAATTTGACAGGGAAAAATTATTTTACAGGGTATGGGGGTGACCACATGCTTGTAATGTCTATTCGTCAATTGCAAATCCCGCGCCAATACATTTATCCTACCGTACACCACGGGGTGGGGGAGCCAACTTTGACTGGAGAGGGTAGCGCAACCACTTACCGTCACACCTCGGAATACCCCCATGGGGGTTTATTATTTCGCCCGCAAAATTTGAGGGGGGTTAATTCTAGGGGGTTTATTCGAGGGGGGGGAGTTATTATTTCGTCAGAAATTATCGTAAGGATCATAGTAAAAGGTAGGCATTTGCATACCCAAAACAGTAATAAATGTGTCCAAACAGGATCTATTTGGACATAAAAACGTAGGTAGCTACACAAACTAGTCTATGTGTAGCTGCAATGCAAATGAACAGTGATATGCATCATGTGCATTGCATACATGACGTAATTATTATGTACGTGACATACATCATTCCGAAGGGGAGGGGGGTATTTCGAGGGGGGGGGGGGGGGTTCATTATTCGAGGTAATACGGTAATCCATTGAATAAGTACACCAAGATATGTACCTTTTTGATGATGGTCGTAACAAAACCTGGCGGACGAAAAAACTTTTGTCGCGCTGTTTTTGTTTGCACCAATAGACTTAGAGAATTCTGGCGAAATAATAACCCACTCGAAAAACGCATTACTAGAATATACCCCCCTCAAACTTACCTGGCGATAAACCCCCTGATGGAATTTCGAATAGATGCAGTAAATTTATTGTTAATTATACTGCAAATTCTGACTAGGTAAATTATAAGCTCCATTTGAATAACACAACCAGGGAATAGCTTCTCAGTCAAAAAATCTGTTTAAATATCAGTCCCCAGGGGAGTTATTCGAGGGCTCACGGTAATGTTATATTCGTTGCTATCATTATAAATAATTTCCATGCTCCACAAACAGGTGGTGTGGTCTAATCACCTTCTCTAGAGCTACGTTAAAGCCGGAGTTATAGCGCAACGATAAATAAAAGCTGAAGCGACAAACACTTGTCGCCGCAAATTCCATTGCACAAGAACGCTTTGAGATTTCCATCCCTAAATGGACATGCTGAAAGCGGTAACCGATATCTAAATACATCGTAGCCAAAAATTATCCAAAAAGCTCCAGTCCAGGGGGCAGTCCCAAACCCTGTAAAGTGTAAAGTAAAGTGTCAAATGTTAAGTCAAATACAAAGTAAAGTGTCAATAAAAACAAAAAAGAAAAAATTTTATTACTGAACTTTGCATGAAATTGGACAGTCTACTTCGCATTTGACTTTACATTTGACACTACTTTACACTTTACAGGGCTTGGGACTGCCACCAGTGGTTCTTGAGATAATTATAAATATAAATATTGCCGACAAATAGCAAAATTTTTAATTTAGATTTATATCTCAAGAACCACTGTTTTTTGGATAATTTTTGGACACGACGTAGCTATCGGTTAGTTCTTTCAACATGTCAGTTAATGGATGCACAGTTGTTAAAAGTACTGAACTTTTTTCAAAGTATACGTTAACGTAAAGTATTTATGTTTTACTCACCCCCTGAGTACAGATGCGTAAAGTAATTTTTTTATACTTTTACTCATGAGTAAACATACGTAAAACACTTTTCCCTCCAGAAAACATATTTTTGAGTATTTTTAGAAAATTTTGGCCCAATTTTCACTCAAAATAACACATTTTCATACATTTTTGACCATTGTGACCTTCAAATTCACAAGTACATGTGTTATCTGCCTTTTTGAGCAATTTTTTTTCCTATTTTTCAGTTTTTCTCCCCCTTTTTTCCCATCTATGCCTTGAAAAAACCTATAAAAAGCCTATCTGAAATACGTATTCTGTACTCGAGTACTTTCAAAAAGTATACATAAAAGCGAGTACAGCTACTTTTTCAAAGAATACGTAAACGTATTTACTCAGTACTCGAGTATACGTACTTTGAGTAAACGTAAATACGTTTTAACAACTATGAATGGATGGAAATCTTACTGCGTTCTTGTGTAATCGAATTTGCGGTGACATGTATTTGTCAGCTGTATATGTACTTCAACTTCTATTTATTGTTGTGCTGTAACTCCGGCTTTAACGCCGTAAGGGACACTCGTTAATGAAAAACAGAATATATTTTCCTTCCTGAATATCATCCCTGAGTCAGTTATAATTTACTAATAACTAATTAACACTAGTTTCTTGAGGCAGCTCGCTTGCTTCTTTGATTAGGTAGCGACTTACAGAAAAATGTGTACTTGCATTTCTCAATACAAAATGCTTATCCTGAAAAGTAAATACCGTATATCCAGAGTTGTTAAAATAGTGGTATTTTTTGGAAAGTCTAAGCGGAAATACACTTTTGCAAATTTGGAGTATAGATACCTACTATAAATGTAAGGTATTTTTAAAATATATAGGAAAGTGTAAAAAGTGTAAGCATAATTTTTTTTAAAGAGAGTGCTCTTGCTGTTGAGCATCGGACGACACCTTTCCTTTCACTTTTTGATGAATTTACTGATCATTCCATTCATTTTTAACATTATTCTCATCAGTAGTGAGTGCCTAGCACTAACAGCGCACAAACTACACCCTTTTTTGAGAAATGGAACACACAAACCCATTTATAAAATTTTTTAAAATAATTTTTACAAATATTACACAAAAGTGTTACACACAAATATTACACACAAATATTACAACATTATTACACGCGGCGTTACAATAAAATCATGTTACAGCGAAACCAACCTACCTTATTGTAACTAAAATTATTACACTCGTGCATGTTACAGCGAAACACCTTATTACACTCGCGCACGTTACAGCGAAACATTGTTGCTGTAAAATTATTACAGCAAACAGCGGCATAGTATAAAATGGGACCTTTTTGATATGATCACAATAAAATTATGGAAGACACGCAAAGCTACCAGCTCGTCGATAGCCCGCAGCAGCCAGGAGAACAAATACCACCAGACAACCTGTCATCAGATGAGGAAGAGTTTGATGAAAACAAAACCAACAACGAGGAAGCCGACGACATCACACTCAAAATTTGAAATTCACCCCCAGCAAATTTTCTTATGAAGGCATTTTGAGGTAAGGTTTTTTACACAATTTGAAACCTTTAACCCTCCTCTATAAATCATTGTAAACCAGCAGTTCAAGTATCTAATAAAAAAAAAGTTGTAAAAAGTGATGTTTTTGTCACCCACTTGGGGAAGGGGTTCATGTGGTGGCCAGTTTTAGAGGATATTTCATGCTTATTTCACATTGTCAACCACATTAGTGTTAAAACAACACAAAAGTGTCCATTTTTTGAAATTCAATTGGATAGTGGACTTGTGTGGGACAGTAACATTTTAATAAATTTTAAACTTTGCACCCCACACTGTGGTGAGTTGCCAAAAACCGCCTCGCCAGTGTATAGTAGGGGAGGGGTGTTGGTGACACATCCCCAAAAATTAGATCTATACCCCTCCCACAGCTGGAGATATGGGTCCCGCAGTGTAAGAAATCAACTGGGAGCCGGACCTGTGAGGGGCAGTGAAAACGCTGCAAACTTTTTTCACATATATGGCGAACCCTCTATAGTGAGTCGCCGCTGCCCCATTTATTCATGTGGGGTAGTGGAGGGTTGCGCCTATATACCACCCAAGTTTTAGTTTTCCACCCCTCCCACAACCGGAGATATGGCCTGCGAAGTGAAAAAAAAAAATAGGCGGCCGGACTTGATCGGGAAGGTGTTTACTACTTAAGGTATTCATTTGTAATTACATATCCGCGAAATTCTTCAAAAACAATTATTTATCTTATTAAAAATATACAAAGAAAACCCGAAGTAAATATTAACCCCAAAAATATGAATACCGTAGCAATTATCCAGGACAGTTGTTCAGAAACACTTTTAACCACCCAGCAGAATACCAGGGCCTTTGGACCTATTGTCTAATTGGTGTGCTCTACACTCGTTCGCATGGTAGATGAGTGAGCGTGCTTTAAATAGCATGTTAAGTTTTAAGAAAAATAAAAATAAAATAAAATTTTAATAAAAATAAAATGAAAATAGAATAAAATTTTAATAAAAATGAAAAAAAAGTTTAGTAAAAATAATTTTACTTAAATTAATACTGGTGAAATAAAAAATAAAAATAAAATAAAAATAAAATTTTAATAAAAAAATTAATAAAAGTTTAGTAAAAAGAATTTTACTTAAATCAATCCTGGTCATGAAAAAAAAAACAGTGAAAAAAACAATAAAATAAAAATAAAATTTTAATAAAATCACACCATTTGCAATACAAATACGCGTGCGCGGTGTGGTGGAAATGCGTGTGCGCGTGTAACTGCATGTATTTATCTATACATGATTGTATATTTTTCGGTGCCTGCATGAACCATGGTAGATGAGTGAGCGTGCTTTAAATAGCATGTTAAGTTTTTAAGAAAAATTGAAGAATAAAATAAAGTGTAAAATTGAAGAATAAAATAAAAAATAAAATAAAAATAAAAATGTTGAAGAATAAAATAAAAATAATTTTACTTAAATTAATACTGGTCGGTCACAAAATATAATAAAAAAAATAAAAATAAAATTAAAATAAAATGTTGAAGAATAAAATAAAAATAATTTTACTTAAATTAATACTGGTCACAAAATATAATAAAAAATAAAAATAAAATTAAAATAAAATGTTGAAGAATAAAATAAAAATAGAATAAAATTTTAATAAAAATGTTGAAGAATAAAGTATAAAGAATTTTACTTAAATCAATCCTGGTCACAAAATAAAATAAAAAAAATCAAATAAAAATAAAATTTTTGTAAAACACATACAAACCCATATCACAGTATGTTTCCCTACACAGGCCGCAGCACCCATATCAGTTTGTCTCCCTACACGTACCCGCGAGTGCAGATCACATGTCGCGTTTGCAATACACATACGCGTTCCCGGTGGGTGTGGTGTGGTGTGGTGGACATGCGTGTGCGCGTGTAACTACATGTATATTTTCTGTGCCTGCATGTTCACCACCACGGTACATGTGTGAGCGCGCTCTAAATAGTATGTAAATTTTTTAATTTGAAATAATTCAAATTGTTGTTTCCATTAGTTGTGTTTTATTAAGTTGATAAAAATCTCGTTATGCATATAGTGATATGTGAGACATTCAGTTAATTGATGGCAACAATTTTTTGTTTATACCTGTTAAATAGTATGTGACAAATTAACAAATATACATCTATTTACAAATAAAAAAATAATAAAATATGTAAAATAAATTGTATAGACATGTTTGACTAATTAGTGATACTAAAATTATCTATAATGGTACCCTGACAAACCCCATGTAGTAAATATGTAGTTAATCTGCTGAATAAAATTGCTATTATGTAAACACACTGAAAAAACTCTTCACTGTTGCCAAATAAAACATGAAATAGAATGTTAAATGTTAGTTAAAATGAAATGAAATTTGAAATTCATACAAAAAATTTTCCACAGAAACAGAAAATTTAATAACATTCAGGAAACTAAAAAATACATTCCAAGTGCCCCTTGAATTAAACTAGCTCAGAAAAACCACCTAGGTCTGAGTGACTTGCCGAAACAATAACATCCCCTAACAACAATCTAGAATGACATGCATTTCCACCACACCGGGTACGCGTATGTGTATTGCAAACGCGACATGTGATCTGCACTCATGGGCATGTGTAGGGAGACAAACTGTGATATGGGCGCTGCAGCATGTGTAGGGAGACATACTGTGATATGGGCTGTATGTTAAATGATATCTACCCCTCTGAAACGCGTAGAGTTTCCGGCACGTTTATTCTACCAAATCGGAGTCGCTTTAAGCATGTGTCACTAAAGTGTTTACACATGGAAACACCCCCAGAAATGTGTCAATCAGTTTGTATGTAATTGCACACACTAGTTGACTAACGGAATTAGTATAATCGGGAGCTTATAATTAGTTTGCTATGTATTTGAGTTTGCCGCAGCTGTGAATTGTTTAAATGTTTGCCACCAATGGTAGTTGACAGAGACCTGATTCTAGTAAACTCAAATTCATTTGAAGCCAATATATGAGTTTTTAAATCTACGTTTAATGGCAGTAAACTACTGTACACAGCTCCAAAATACCTCCTCACCTGATTTAATAATTAAAATCATATTGCGTGCAACTTCCCTTTTTTATACACACACAGTGAAATATACTTTAACACATGCCGCGCCGCGTAGTAATTTTTATTATATTATTACAGCGCAATATCGAACGCGTAGTAATTTCTTTATGATGTCACAGCCAGCGTAACGTTTTGTGTAATGCGGCGCCGCCGCCGCCGCCGCCGCATTACACAAAACGTTACGCTGGCTGTGACATCATAAAGAAATTACTACGCGTTCGATATTGCGCTGTAATAATATAATAAAAATTACTACGCGCCGCGGCATGTGTTAAAGTATATTTCACTGTGTGTGTATAAAAAAAAGGGAAGTGCACGCAATATGATTTTAATTATTTGATCAGGTCTGGAGATGTTGTTACACTGAAAAATGCTGCCGCAAAATTATTACACTACAAAATGTCAATGCGCCATATAAAGTACCCAGGCACAACAAAATGGCATCACAAATGGTTTCCAACAGCACCTGTAAAATGTCCCCCTGTAAAATGTCAACAAATGTCCTGCAAAATGGAGGCGGCCGCCAAAAACAGTATTTTTTTTCTTTTTTTTTTTGTAAAAAATGTAAAAAATGTAAAAAATGTAAAAAAGCCCCCGCCTAAAAACCTATTTTTTTACCCTAAAACCTATTTTTTACCCCTATTTTTTACTAATTTTTTGCTATCAGCCTCCGAGGAGGAGGCTGACAGCAAAAAACACCTTTTCTTCCCCTCGCAGGCGCCTGCGCAAATTCGGGGTACACTTCCAAACGAGCGCCCGGTGATTGCAGCAGGAGCACACGCGGTGATTTTGTCAGTCATAAAATTAGCAGCAGCAGGCTATTAATTGAATTTGTAGTATCAAAATTAAGCTATCAATGCATCCGTGTAACTGTTTTCCGACCATGTACCTACCTACACCTTTCCGCCTCTGTTTCCGTGAAGGGCTGCGCATTGATACCCTTTTCCAAAGGACATTCCGATGATATTTCATGTTGTTATCAAATGTGGTGGTGGTGGTGGAGGTCGGCGGCGGATATAAATGCACTGAAAATGAAGATAAAAAAAAACAAAGCTCCATGATGTGAGCATCTCGATATAATGCACATGGTGGATAAATGCCAAAAAAGTGTAAAATGCCTAAAAGTGAAATGATGCACCAATTACAGTTTAAATGGTGGGATTGTGGGAATCAGAATAGGTTTCGGAATAACATTTGACGGAATGGGGGGATTGGGATTGAGTTTCGGGATATTTTGGGGTCGGAATCGGGATTTTGGGATGGGGTTTTGGGATATTTCAGTGATCATCAGAATCGGGATTTCAGCAGCAGCAGCAGCAGCAGCAGCAGCAGCAGCAGCAGCAGCAGCAGCAGTTTTCAGCAACTACTGATCCCGTTTGAACTGTAATTGATGCTGCAAAAAATAGCACACTGGAATGAATCACTAGTACCAGCCAGGGTTCACATGATTTTTCACTACGTGCATGCGTGCACCTCTTCATCTGAACCTGAACCCTGGCCGGGGTATACTACAATGAAATGGTGCAGCAATTAGACTTCATACAAAATTTGGGATCGGAATTGGGAATCGGGTTTTTTTTTTGAGGAGTTTTTTCGGGTCTAATTGCTGCTGTTGCTGCAAAAAAAAATATAGCACACTGGAATGGATCACTAGCGCCAGGGTTCACATGATTTTTCATACTACTACTACTACTATTACTACATCTCTTGAAAAAAAAGCACCCTTCATGTGAACCCTGGTATGTACCTTTAAGAACAAGTTCAAAGGCGCAAAAAACATGGCAAATTGGGTAAATTTGGATGTCAACTAAATTCGTGTCAACTAAATGGGTAAATGTGGCTACACGCGGCGATGGATGTCAACAGCATATGACACCTTACAATAGCGCGCTGAAATGAATCACTGGTATGGGGGGGAGGAAAAACTGGTACACAACGCAACTGCAAATCACATAAGTGTTACAGACAAAAATTCATAGAGTTACAAAGATTTGATGTTAAAATAGAGTTACGCTACAAAGATTTGATGTTAAAATATCAGAAAAAAATAATGAACTTGAGCTACTAAATCACACACTGATGTTTATTTGTCGTCTGTCTGGTTCAATTCTAGTACTTTGCCTTTTTTTTTTGCGGTGGCGGTCCCTATTCAAAAAAAAGTGTACCTTCTATTAGAAGGAATATGGTATTTGTGATTTGCAGTTGCGTTGTGCCCACCACAAAATCGAAGGTACCACGCGACCTACAAAGAAAAAACGCCGCCCCTATGGCAAACCGCGCCAGATGGCGCACACACAAAAAAAAAAACTATGCATAGTGCAGCGCACTATTCCGCATGTAAACCCATTCCGCATGTTAACCCGGAAACAGCTATTATACATCCAAATGATGAAAATAGGAGGTAATAAAACACATGACCTAGTTATTTTGAAGAAGACGGCGGTCGTGAAAATTTTGAGAGTAAAATTTTGAGGGTAAAATTTCAAAAAAGCCAGGCAATTTGGGTGATCGGGGTAGATAGATAGCTGGGCAGTTTGGTGTACAGACATTTTTTCTTTCCCTGCAGGTATAATATGTCTATAATGGGGGGGTCTACATGCAAAATGGGTTTACATGCAGAATGGACCCCTGCGCGCAGTATCGGCAAACAGTACACGCGATGGATGTCAACTGAATTTGTGGAAATCTGACTATGACACCTTACAATAGTGTACTGAAATGAATCATTGGTATGGGGGGGAAAAACTGGTGCACAACGCAACTGCAAATCACATATCTTTTGACACACACACACACACACAAGTGAGTGTTACAGACAAAAATTCATAGACTGACGCTACAAAGATTTGATGTTAAAATATCAGAAAAATAATGAAATTGAGCTACTAAATCACACACTGATGTTTATTTGTCGTCTGGTTCAATTCTAGCACTTTACCTTTTTTTTTGCGGTGGCGGTCCCTATTCAAAAAAGTGTACCTTCTATTAGAAGGAATATGGTATTTGTGATTTGCAGTTGCGTTGTGCCCACCACAAAATGGAAGGCACCACGTGACCTACAAAGAAAAGTCGCACCAGATGGCGCACACACAAAAAACTACGCACACATTCCGCATGTAAACCCATTCCGCATGTTGACCCGGAACACATTTAATTATACATCCAAATGATGAAAATAGGAGGTAATAAAACACATGACCTAGTTATTTTGAAGGTTTTGAGAGTAAAATTTTGAGAGTAAAATTTTGAGGGTAAAATTTTACTCTCCAGATAGCCAGGCAATTTGTGTGTTCGGGGTAGATAGATAGCTGGGTGGTTTGGGGTACAGACATTTTTTCTTTCCCTGCAGGTATAATATGTCTATAATGGGGGGGTCTACATGCAAAATGGGTTTACATGCAGAATGGACCCCTGTGCGCAGTACCGGCAAAAATAAAAGGCACCCTATGGCACGCGCAAACTGCGCCCGCTGGCTCGCGCACAAAAAAAAAAACTACATACAGCGCCCATAGGGGGCGAAAAAAGGTCACACCTCCTGCCGCCAGCCACCGCCAAAAAACGTCGCCGCCAAAAAAACGCCGCCGCCAAAAACGCCCGCCGCCAAAAACCCCCGCCGCCAAAAACGCAACCGCCGCCGCCGCCGCCGCCGCCGCCACCGCCGCCGCCCGCCCGCCAACGCTCGCACTCAGACCGCTGCTGCGACAGGGTACTTGTTGTAGCGGTTGTTTGGAAATGATTTTAATATCTTTTAAACTACTGAACCCACTGGATCCAAACTCGGCCTCAGCGCCCGCCTCTGCGCCGCGCACGACCCTAGCGGGGCGGCTGCAGCTGGCATACACATCGGAGATGGTGTGGTGCGATGTGTCGGTGTCCATCGTGCGATCAGGGCTGAACCGCATCATGTCGGATGGGTCGGGCACATACCCGCGCCTGCCGCGGATGGCGCCGGCGCCCAAATCACACATCTCGTAGAGTTTCGCTGTTTAGTGGGGTGGGAAAGTTTGGAGAGTTTTGAAAAATTTTGCTGACATTTTCACATTTTTTTGCACACATTTTTGCAGGGTTTTGGAGGGTTTTTTGGAAAAATTATAGATGATTTTGAAAGATTTTGGGAAGGTTTTATGAAAATTTACTACAACTACCGACGTCCCCTAATTTGTCCGAGGGAACACCCGATAACACCCCTCACATCTACGCGGGCGTGCAAATCGCCGTCAATGCTGTTCCTGGCATCAGGCCGGGGGGGTTGAAGATGCTCCCCCCAACATACCGAAATCTGACGCTCATTTCACAAAAAATTTTTCGAGAGGAATGTGTCACGCATTTCGGCTTTTTACAGTACTACTTTAGATCCAACATCTATGCTACATACCTTACAAATAGCCAAAAATGCGTGACACATTCCTCTCGAAAAAAATTTTGTGAATAAAGCACCTGCCAGGGCCCTGTCGCGTGGCGGGATGACGGGTAGGGGCGGCCTAGCCGGAGGGTCCTGAGCCTGGGGGTCCTGAGCCGGGGTGTTCTGGGGCAGTCCCAAACACTGCAATTAAAGTGTCAAATGTCATGTAAAATGTTGTTGTTGTTGTTGTTGTTGTTGATCGAAAAAAGAATAGATTTAAACTCTTTGGATGACATTTCAAATGACATTTTACATGACATTTGACACTTTAATTGCAGTGTTTGGGATTGTCACCTGAGCGCTGCTGGGGCCCTGAGTTGGTACGCCGGGCGTGCGGCGAGTCAGCTTGCCCCCCGTGAAAAACTGAAATGTTTGTTGTTGTTGTTGTTGTGAAAGAGTACAGATAAAGAAGAATTTTACATTTTTTGAATTCAAGAATGAGTAAAATTTTTTATAACCACTATGTCTGTCAACTCACATCAAAAATCCACTTGATGGCAGCCACGAAAATGATCATGGCCAAATTTGTGCCGGCCATATAGGCATTATCCTCCATTTTGTAAT
>OZ038456.1:6149638-6188761 GCA_964036195.1 Sphaerolaimus hirsutus | reverse complement strand
AAACATTTCTACGCCAAAAATTTGGTTACGCTCGCTTCCGGGCAACATTTTACCTGATAACTTTTTCGGGCAGAGTCTCACTTGGCAGTGGGTGTCCGCTGTTTCAGTGGATTGTAAATAAAAAGTCTGGCACTTTGCCAGCCGACGCAACTGCGTTGATAAAATTTTGGGTGTTCGCTGCGAGTCAGCGGGCGAATTTTAGCTAGCGAGACTCTGCCCAAAGAAGCAATCGGGTAAAATGTCGCCCGTTGCAGTGGGCAAAAGCGAAAAAAGCAATCATTTCCACGCCAAAAATTTGGTTACGCCCGCTTCCGGGCAACATTTTACCCGATTGCTTTTTCGGACAGAGTCTCGATGGCAGTATTTTTTTTTTGGGTGCCCGCTGTTTCAGTGGATTGTAAATAAAAGTCTGGCACTTTGCCAGCCGACGCAACTGCGTTGATAATTTTTTTGGGTGTTCGCTGCGAGTCGGCGGGCAAATTTGAGCCAGCGAGACTCTGTCCGAAAAAGCAATCGGGTAAAATGTTGCCCGGAAGCGCGCGTAACCAAATTTTGGCGTGGAAATGATTGCTTTTTTCGCTTTTGCCCACTGCAACGGGCGACATTTTACCCGATCGTTTCTTTGGGCAGAGTCTCGCTTGGGAGTATTTTTGGCAGTGGGTGCCCGCTGTTTCAGTGAATTGTAAATAAAAAGTCTGGCACTTCGCCAGCCAACGCAACTGCGTTGATAATTTTTTGGGTGTTCGCTGCGAGTCGGCGGGTAAATTTTAGCTAGCGAGACTCTACCCGAAAAAGCGATCGGGTAAAATGATGCTCGCTGCAGTGTGCAAAAATGCAAACATTTCTACGCCAAAAATTTGGTTACGTCCGCTTCCGGGCAACATTTTACCTGATTGCTTTTTTGGGCAGAGTCTCACTTGGCAGTATTTTTGGCAGTGGGTGCCTGCTGTTTCAGTGAATTGTAAATAAAAAGTCTGGCACTTTGCCAGCCGACGCAACTGCGTTGATAATTTTTTGGGTGCTCGCTGCGAGTCAGCGGGCAAATTTTAGCTAGCGAGACTCTGCCCAAAAAGAGATGGGATAAAAAACCTCCCAAAAAAGTTAAAAAATAACAAAAATCTCTTTTCCTCCAACGTCGGGTTCGTTCCAAATTTGGTTGGGCCTAATGTCGGGTAGATGGGTAGTCGGGCAAATTTAGAAAATATTTAGCTGTCGCAGTCGAATTCCACGCACGCGATTTTTTGTAGGCGAACTGTAAACAGGGGGGGTAAATTGTGGGGAGAAATTGAAAAAGTTTGGTGGGGTAGAAAAAATACATAAATTGACAGAAAATATTGAGAAGTAGAAACTAAAATTCAATCTAGGTAGGGAAAGTAAAGGATAAAATGTGGAAATGAATGACTTTGTACACAAAAGGTAGGAAATGAATCAACAAATATTTAGCAGATAAAGGACAGCAATATGGTCATCTTTTGTTATTCGAAAAATTCACGAAGGACTGAAAACTGTCAAAAAAGTGACCCTGGCATTCAGAACATGTAGTTTATTTGGATCGGGTCATGTATTTAATTTCGGCCGCTTGCCAAAACAGTTGTTTTGGATATAGTTGGATACAAATGGATATCATATGAAGGATAGTAAAATACATGGGTTTTCCATCTGTCTGTCTGTCTGTCTGTCTGTCTGTCTGTGTCACTGATAACGGATGTGGGCTTTGATTGTGTCAGCTGAAATTGTCGAAAATGGTGAATGACACATGTATGTGTTCAAATGAGTGTTTCCAATTGTATCCAATCATATCCAAAACAACTGTTTTGGCAAGCGACCAAAATTACATACTTTTCTTTTTGCGCGGATAAGTATGCGTATGTTTCCCGCGAATGAGTAGAGACCGTTGCGCATATTACAGGTGCTGTATTTAAAGCAACAAAAATGAACATGTTTTGTTCAATGTTCAAAAATTCCATTACTTCGCTCCTGATGAATGTATTTAGGTGAAAATCGCTGTAAATATAGTTTTTGATATGGCCTTTTTGATGGTGGTAATCATTTTTGTCACAAATGTAACTATACAAGTTTATTTAGCGTTAAAATTAAATTGTAACCACTAAATACTATGATTTTACTTTTTCAGACAGACCGACTCCTTGAAACATTTGCATTCAATTTACATGCATTCTCTCGTATTACACATTATCGCTGAACTTTCTACACATGCCAACTTTCAAAAATACAGTATACAAATGAATAGATACAATTTCGCATGCATTGTTGCATACATATTGATACTATGCATGACATTTGACATTTTACATGCATGCAGTGCGCCTATGTTGTAAATATGTGTGTCTTTCTATTCATTCAATTACTGTATTACTACTGTGCATATTTGTGTGTGCGTGTGCGTGTATTCGCCGCCCTCAACCCTCAGCCAGCCGTCACCATTTCATTTATTCATTGATTTTGATACATGCCTTTTCATGCCGCATTTTTTGTTGTGTTTGTCACATGTTTTGTTATGCCATTTTAAATGTATTTGTTTATTTTATATCACATACACATAATCAGGTAAATTAGGACATTCTATGTTGGTTCAGATGATAGTTGAGAAAAATAGCAATGAAATGCAACAATAGCATATGATCCCCAGTACTTATTTCATATAAGGCAATTTGTATAATATTTTTCACCCTGAAAAAGCCATGAAATGTGTTTGTGTTCCTCAACAAATTGTTGGTAACATATTTATACAATACAGGTGAATTTTGTGCTATGAAAACGTCATTTATAGATCTTACAAGGCCAATTGTTGGACCCTCTATTTCCCAAAAGTTTTTAAATATCAAATCTCGCAATAAAGTGTTTGCGTTGAAAGTATTGAGCATGTCCTGAATGAAAGTTTCACTTGAAAATCCTTGCATATTGCCATTTAATGCCAGCACTTTGCCAACACCCAACATGTACAGAGATGATGCTATGTTGTAGCCAAATGCCATCTGAAATAAACATTTTATATTTTATGTCATATTATGTGTGCATTTAAATATCTACATGGTACATACAAAGACTAAAAGCAGTCCAGCGTCATCCACATTTATTACACTCGCGCACTGGGGGGTCCAAAATGTCAGTCTCTCAATGATACCTAGTATTACCGCACTACATAATTGATAATTTTTAAAGATTAGACAAAGTGTCAGTGTCCAAACTTTTTGGTTGCTATCTTCACATTGTTGAGTGAATATTTGGGTGATTGTGACCTTGACCAAACTCTTTTGAATTGGAAGAAAGTTTCACAACAGTCTGATTTGACACTTATGCTTTGTCTAATCTTTAAAAATTACCAATTATGTAGTGTGGTGTAATTACCTGTTCTCACCAATTGACCCAGAGTTCTGAGATATTTATTTACAATTATTTATATGAATACACCCATTTCCTATAAAAGTAAAAAAATTACCTGAATTGAGTGAAAGCGTTTAATGGTCTTACATCCATGTCACGGAAATATGGATGTATTTCAGTATTTACAATTCCATTTTCTGGATTAATTGGTGGAGGTAGCATTCTGTAAATTCTTCTAAAACAATGATTTCTTCTCACAGGTACATAGCTGTAAAAATAAAATTCAGCTTATTTTCTATTAATATGGAATAAGAAAATATTTGGCTTTTTAACAAACTTGTTGTTTTGCTGTCCCAAATTTGGTACCATTATAGGCAATTGCAGATGTTGTGATTGGTGGGATTGAAGGGTGTTTTGATTCAAAAACCTCATTGTAGGTAATTGCAGTCTATTAAATGGGCTCATTTATATACATCACACAAAATATCAACAAAAAAACATACTGTTGTTGAGTTGGGTTTTGCATTCGAGTTTGATGTTGTGTTTGAGGTGCATGTGATGGACCCCCAACTTGAGGCAATGTAGATGAAATTCTATGATGTGAATGAATTGGGGCCTGTGAAATTGAAAATTCTATTTACATAAGTTTTAAATATAAAATGGTAAAAATAACTACAAACTTGGTTTGAAATATGTAGCTGCGTTTGGTCATTCACATCTGCGCCATTTTTTTTTCCACAATTTGAGCTTTCATTCCCTATCACTACAGTATTGTGTTGACTGTAAATATCATTTGATCTAGGTGGGGTATTTGATGTAGATGGTACATTTGGGTTTTCATGAATATTCTCAAATTCCAATGGAATGTCTGTTATATTTTTTTTTATTTGATATTGTATACATTTTGAAAAATTAATTAAACTCACCATTATCAAAATCTCTCAAAAATTCTCTTAGAGTTTCAAAATTTTTGTCATATTCCTCACCACTCTTGTCATTTGGTGGTTTTTCAACATCCTCACCACTCTTGTCATTTGGTTTTCTATAAAACATTTTTAATTGCAGCAAAAATATTATAATTGAGCAGAAAAAAACTCACCCTTTGCCTGCGTTAGCAAAAACAAAAAAGGCACATGTTATATATATATTTAGATGCATCATGAAATTTTTTGATGGGGAGTCTGAAGAACTAATGGTTCTGAAAATGGTTACAAAATCAGACACCAAATTGGACCAATTAAGGTGTAACATGGTGCTATTGTTTTAGCATCAAAAACTTTGCCGCGCCCGCCCGCCGCCACCCAGATGAAAAACACGCAATTAAGGTTGTAAATACCGTGTAATGATAGTATAATGGAAATTACAATTAATGTGTTGTGGCGGGTGCGCGGGTGGCCGCCGCGCCGCGCGGGGTGTGCGCTGTGACATGGCGGCATCACCCTTTGATTTACTGCCGCAGTTGTTAAAAACTTTTTTTTTTTTGAAAATAAATATTGAAATTTTAGTAAAAATTAGGGTTTTTTTTAGGGTAAAAATAGGAAGTAAAAAATAGGAAGTAAAAAATAGGAAAAGTAAAAAATAGGAAAATTTAGGTGCCACCGTTTTTTTTTATACATTTTTTACATTTTTTACATTTTTTACAAAAAAGAAAAAAGAAAAAAAGTTTTTGGCTGCTGCCTGCCATTTTGCAAGGCAGGGCATTTTACAGCCCGTGTGTTGTTGGAAACCATTTTGTTGTGCCTGGGTATTTTTTTTTTTTATATGGCGCATTGACATTTTGTAATAATTGTAACAACAATTTTGTGATAATTTTGAATGTGCATACATTTATTTTCAAAAAAGTTTTTAACAACTCTGTTGGGGAAGACATTTTCATAGTATATCAGGGGACAGGCACCAGGTACAAACTTTTGTAACGTGCCCAATTTAGATCCCTGTGTTACCTTTCTTTTTATTGTCTGTGTGAAAAATTTTTACAAAATCTGCCTTTGGTGTGTAAATATTAAATTACTATTGTTAAGAAAAAATTTAAAGTGACTTCTCACATGAAAATTGGTGGTATAAAAGAGTGAAAATTTTGTATATTTGTCATCACTCTGCATTTTCTGAATAATTGAAAACTTCATTGCCAGTGAAAATGGACTCTAACAATTTTTCTGACGATGGATATCCACGGTATTTATTTATGATTTTTTTTGTGTTTGATTTTTATGTATTCTCATTCAAAAAATGTATTATCATTCAAAATTATCACAAAATTATAAACATTCTTCCATTTAGCTGAAAAATTATTGTCCAAAACTACTTTGATCACAACTACCTATATAAAAATTCATATTCCATTTCAGCGACTCGCCGGCATCTCCCGACCCTGTACATTTCAGCAGCCCACCAGCATCTCCCGACCCATCACCCCCGGCATCGCCAGCTATCTGTCCTGGAAATTATTCACCACAGTATTCTCCAGCGTCACCTCCCTGGCCTACAGATTACCCGCCACGCTACTTACCACCTGCGTATCTGGATGGATTGTATGCGCCGGTGGTAGGTGAAGCTTCACTTTTACAGCTCATATACCATATTTCTTCTATTTTTGATCAATTTTTACCTACCTTTGTATTGGAAATTGCCGTTCTATTGTACCAAAAACCAAAAAAACCTGCCGTTCTATTGGAGATGGCATTCTATTGGAGGTGCCATTCTATTAGAATAAATACGGTAACAGTAAATCATTTGTTTCAGGTACATGATGCAGAGATGGCGGCATCTGCTGCTGCCGCTGCGGCTGCCGCTGTGGACGCGGCGTGGTTGAGAGCGATTTCGAGTGTGGCTGTGCCGAGGGATGGATATGGCATGTATCCTGCAGCTGAGATGGCTGGGGATGAATTGAGACATTCTGAGACAAACTGCGCACTCTGTGAGTCACTGGTCGTGGGAATACCTCTGGATATTAGAGTTGGGGTGCCTGACTATGTAACCCATGGTGTAATCAGCTGTGCGCTTTGTGATGTGATGGCAGATGGGATGACTCTAAGTAGAGCGTTGCCTGTGTCGTCAGCAGCGTTGCGCGGGTCGACGACGGTTGCTACCGGCGCGCCAGCGGCGTCTGGAGCTGGTGCTGCTGCGGCGTCTGAAGCTGGTGCTGCGGCATCTGGGGCGGCGAAATCTGGAACGGCAGCGGCGGCGTCTGGTACCACGGCGGCTGGTGGTGAGACACCTGTTGCGGCCGCGACGGTGGTTGCGGCGGCAGCTGCGCATGCAACGGCGGCGGCGGCGTCAACGCCGCACACGGCAGCGGCTGCTGCACACGGAGCGAGTGCACACGCTGCACACGGGGTTGCGACTCCGCCCGCGACTGCACACGGGGCGGCGGTGACTCGGCCGAGTTCACTTGATGTCGCCGCCGCCGGCTCGGCGAGTGCACCCGTGCCAACTACGGTGGCGGCGATGGAAACGGTTGTTGTGCTTGTAGAGGAGACGCCATATGGGTAAGTGATTTTATTAAATGTAAATTAATTCCCCATACCCCCACTTGAATAATTTCCCAATGTTTGAATAATTCTCCACTTATCCCCACTTGAATAATCCCCACTATTGTTGCCTGTTTGGTAAAATATACACATGTACATCATCAAAATTACAGCGAGTCGCCAGATGATTTGATGGCTCCGGCTTCACAACCTTTGATTGGTGAGAAAAGACCGCTTTCGGTCTCTGCGGGGGGTTGTCCGACTACTTTCATGGATGATAAAGGGTGAGTGTTTGGGATGACATATTCCATTTATTACCCACATCCCAACATGAAATATTCCCCACTTGATTTAATCACCCAGTTGAATAATTTCCCACTTTAATAATTTCCCCACTTGAATAATTTCCCCACTTGAATAATATCCCCACTTGAATGATATCCCCACTTGAATAATTCCCCACTTGATAATGTCCTACACCTCTGATACTTGATTAAACCCACATGTGCAGCAATAAGCGATGCCGCGGGGCGGATGTAATGGGGTGCTGTGAGCCGTTGGTTGACATGAAGCAGGAGGCGGATAGCACTGATGAAAGCGATTTGGCTAGCTATGAGGAAATTGAAAGCGAGAGCGATGTGTGGCAAAGTGACGACCCCATGGATGTAGATTATGTGGATGATGGGAGTGATATGAGTACTGAAAGTGAATCAGATGTGGAGAGTGAAGATGTGGATTTGATGAAGTTGAGAATGAAGAGTGCATTGAGGTTGTTGGGCATGTTATACAACAATTATGGGTTGCTGTTGGATGACAGTGTCAAGCATAAATGTGTAAGTACCATCGTATTAAAGTTGAAATCCACACCTTCAAATTCCACATCATACAAATAATCCCTTTAGGAATTGTCTGTGGTGGCTGATTTGGTGCGCGGCGAGTACCTGCCGGGCGATATCAAAGTGGATATGATTGACAAGAGTCGCACCAAAATGGTTGAATGTCTGGATCACGTGAAAAAAATGGCTATTGGAGATATGACGGCGATCATTCACGTGGGTCAGAGGCTGTGCGACATGGAACCTTTGAGAGATAATCTCGTTTTTGAGGTTGGAATGGGTTATAATGGGTATTTTGTATTCACATACATACATATTCTTGTATACAGCACGCGTCATTTCAAAAGTGGGCTACCGATAGACTGTTGGAAATACAGCAGCGCATTGATTTTTTCAACGACTGCATTGGTTATATGGATAAGGTGGATGTCATTGGTGAGGGTACTGGGAAGTCGATTGACAAGACCAATTTCCCTATTTGGGGACTGGAGCGCAAAGACAGCAATGATTCGCTGGCTTCTATTGGCTTTGTGTCTGAGTGCTTGCCAATAAAGTTCATTTTGGCGAAGTGCAAAAAATATAAGATGGGACACAAAATGGCTGTTGAAAATGGCACATTGGACTGCAGTGCATGCAGTGCTAAGGAGGCCTGTGAAATTTTGGAAAAATGTGAGATATTTAGAAAACATTGTTTTATATGTAAAACCATTATAAATTTTTTTTGCAGTTGACAACGCTGCCACGGGTGAAATTGATGAACACAAAGACATGGCGTTTGTGGGTCTTTTCGATTGCGGCATATGCTCTGAGCGGGGGGAGAGTGAGGTGACTGAGAGCGATAGTGATGAAACGACGGATGAAGAATAAATTTTTTCCGATTTTGTGGAAATATTGCTAATAGATTTTGGGCCCTTTCTGTAGCTGGAATGATGTAGAGAAGAGTTGACGAGTTGTAGCAATTTCTGTGGTCTGTGTGAACTACTTTTTATGTGATCTTATGTGGCAAATCAGTGTGAATAAATTATTGGTCAAATATAGAGAAAAATAACTAGCATAAAAATCGACACTACAAAGGGTATTTTCAAAAAGAATTTTATTGTTGGGTAGGGTATTAAGTCAAAAATAGCCTTATTGCGGCTTTGACCCGATTGTAAGGTAGGGCATAGAATGATGCAATTTTATATTTTGAAAGTCAAAAATGAATTAATAATGTTGTAATATTTGTGTGTAATATTTGTGTGTAACACTTTTGTGTAATATTTGTAAAAATTATTTTAAAAAATTTTATAAATGGGTTTGTGTGTTCCATTTCTCAAAAAAGGGTGTAGTTTGTGCGCTGTTAGTGCTAGGCACTCACTACTCTCATCAAACACAATCATCAAAACATCGTCGCCAGAATCCATCATCTGACCCAAAATTCCCAATCTGATGCCACGATAATATCCAAGAGACAATTTTTTTACAACACACTATTTTGACACACTTTTTCAAAAGCATAAAACTGGCCTGTGTGAAATTTTTTTATACCTTTATTACCCAGGTAATTTGGCTGGGAAAGCATTAAGAAGTGTACAGGTATTTTATAAAAGTGTGAGTCTAAGCGTAAAAATAAATATCCATTTACCCGGGTATTTTGGGTAAGTGTAAATACACTTTCGCAACTCTGGTATATCCTCGAGTGTGAACCCCCACACCCTTGAATAACTCCCCCATATTGGCCTAGTGAGGAAGAGATCACCCTCTCCATTGAATAACTCCCTCCCTTGAATAACCAACCCGTGTTGACTGAAGTGAAGCAAAAAAAGCCCTACCTTGAATGACTCCCCATTGAAAAGTTCCCCGTGAATAACTCCCCCTCTTGAATAATTCTCCCCTTGATTAAACCCCCCCCCCTCTTGAACAATGAAAAAGATGTTGGGCCAATTTAAAAAAAACAATCTATGAAGTATGCCTGGGCTGCAAATGCAGTGCAGTGGGTGAAATAAAAAATACAAATTAATATTATCCTATGGCAGCGACAACAGATGCATAATGTAATTCTGAGGAAAAAATAACTTCCCTCTTGAACAACCCACTCAAAAATGCTTATGAACAAATAACTCCTTTGGGGTTTTATTTGAGTATATACGTTAAATACAGCAGTCGGTGATATATATAGGTCTAGATTAATATCATTAAATGACTCATGAAACTCAAAAGTATAAAATTAAATTCATACAGTGGGGCTTTGCTGCAAAACTGCACTAGAAACTAATGTGACACCGGTTTATGGAGTGGTTTTGCTCCACCTGCTTTTGGATTAACTTCTTGTGTCATTGCGGTTTACCTAATAGTGATCTTAAAATGCCAACAGAATATATGAATGAATTATATACATAGGTTTTTCTTAAATTGAATTTCATTCGTTATTCACATGTAATTTGGACTATATTTATGCAAACCTTTCGTCTGAAAAATACGTCCTACATCAGAATGAAAGTGAGGCGTCTAATTCTAAAAGTCGACAAGTCCACAAAATGTGATTTTGAGTAAATCGCATTTTAAGTTTCAGATCCAATTTGTGGTCTGTGCAGCGTGTCCAATGTGGCTCTCTCATGCTTTACATTAAGTTCCATATGTTGACAATAAAGTGTCAAATTTTCAGCCCCTGCTCTCAATGTCTATACCAAGCGGTGTTGAATGTGCCAGGGTAAGGCTGATCCCCCTCAGCTAACCTTGGCGGTGGTAGGAGAGAGAGGGGCGGAATCCAGCAATGGGTATGGCCTTACATCTCATGTTGTCACAAATAATAATAATAATACCAAAAATGGGGTGTCCATAAATTGCCATTTGGATTTTTGCAACAAATCTGCAGCAAAATCCAGTAAACAAAAGTGGACTTGTCAACTTCTTGCTGAAAACAGCTTTGGACTTGCTGACTTCTTGCTTTAAACCACGTGGACTTGTCGAATTTTAGAAATCATGTCCAAATTTCTGATTGAAGAGCAAATTATGTCCAAACTTCTAGTAAACAAAACCAAGTCCAGTAAACAAAAGTGGACTTGACGACTTCTTGCGTTATAGAGATGGACTTGTCGACTTTAAGTTGTAACTAGGTATGGACTTGTTGACTTCTTGCGGAAAAAAATGTTACGGGTAGCCGAGTGGACTTGTCGACTTCTTGCAATCGCAAACATTTTTGTTCCCAGCGTGGATCCATCTGCCTTATGGAAAATTTCTGGACTTGTCGACTTTTAGAAATCACTTTCTTCAATCACATTTCTTGCTTTTTTCCCATAAAGAAAAGTTCCCAAGGTGGACTTGTTGACTTTCAGCTGAAAACTTAGTGGACTTGTTGACTTCTTACCGAAATTTTTTGCGTTTTTACCTGAAAATGCCAAATTTGACACTATCATATATGGGCATGTGAGGTCAAAAAATTTATGGAAAATTTGAAAAATGGGAGGGAGTGTCCCCTGATCATGTTTCCGGGCCTAACTCCAAATTTTCACATTTTGGACTTGTCGACTTTTAGAATTGGACGCCTCAACTGAATATTCATACAATCAGTGTAATCCACTGCAGAAGTATATTGTATATAGTAAAAAACTTTCACTTACATTTTCATTATTTTGGCAGTGAATAAACTTAAATACTGCCAGTTTCAAGAAAGTAAATATTAAGTACACTTTTAACAACTACGATGCACCACATTAGCTTATTTCCTACCGCTATATCTACAAACATGTCATCATTTATATCTATCTGTGTTATTTTTATGACGTTACCCTCACGCGTTTCAGAAATGTAACATCAATGACTTTAATCACAAAGTGTAGAGTCATGAAAATTTGTGTTGGGGGTTGTAGGAAGCAGTGTGTAGAGTTGTTAAAAGGTACGTACGTTTACTCGAAAAATACGCGTACGCGAGTACGCGGTAAATACATTTACATATACTTTTCAAAAAAATACCGTACGCACTTGTACGCGTACACTTTCAAAGCGTACGCGTACGGAAAATGTATTTATGAAAGTTCAATGTGGGACATATTTATAAAGTAACTACACTGCATGTATTTACAGAAGTGGTTCCATTGAATATTTTAGATATGTGGGGGTAGTGCCTTTAAAAATTTCAAAATTCGCAACCAAGTCGAAATGGTTGTGGAGACAATGGATGTGGTAAACGAGTCGGGAGAACGATGATTTTTATCTCCTAGAAAAAAGAGACCTTGAAAACTATACAATCTGTCATTTGCTTATAGAAAAACATACGTTGTGATGTACACGCATGAAAAAGTGCCCGCTTTTACACATTCTATGACGAACAGTAGTCGTTTCTACACTCACAAAAGGTATCCACATTTACGCGTACGTAGGAGTAAAAAAAAAGTAATTTACGTTTTCTATACTTTGTGGTGAGTAAAAAAAACCTTACGTTTACATATACTTTTAAAAAAGTTCAGTAATTCTAACAACTCTAGCAGTGTGAACATTTGTGGTATTTGTTGTTTTCGTCGTGAATGTGAGAAACTCATGCTTTTTTCTTGGAAAACGTTAAAATATTTTTAAAAAATTTGCTCCCATTTTCATACAATCTTCATAGTCAAATTCACTTGTCTGTTTTTTTGTTAATTTGCAGATATCCTTGACTACACACACATATACCGTGTTTCCTCGAATAGTTCCCCCGTTGAATAGTTCCCCTGTTAGGCAAGTGAGGAATAAACAACCCCCCCTTGAATGATCCCCCCCACTGATGCTCCAAAAATACTACACATATTTGAAAACGATCAATGAAGCAAGCATAAGGAAAAGAGCTGCTGCGTCTGGGTAGTGATGGAAAAGCGCCAGAAAAAATGGCGCCAGGCGCCAAGGGCGCCATGGCGCCATTCGGAAAGTGGGCGCCAAGCGCCAAGGGCGCCACAGAAAAAGGGCGCCAGGCGCCAAGGGCGCCATGGCGCCATTCAGAAGGTGGGCGCCAGGCGCCAGGGGCGCCACGGAAAGAGGGCGCCAAGCGCCAAGGGCGCCATGGCGCCATTTGGAAAATAGGGCGCCAGGCGCCAAGGGCGCCAGGATAAAAAAGTGCCTACAACACCATGCGTGTGCTAAAAATGTTTCTACAGCACCATTGTAGCACTACGCATTCACTTCTTAATTCGCGTTCTCCAGGATGTAATGAACAAAAACAAGGCTAGCAACAAAATTTTTTTAAATAAAATCCAGTTGACGATGTCAAACGCAATGGAAATTGTCATTTGACAACAATCCATTCGTTACAAATAGACCTTTCCAAACAATGTTTCCTAATTGCTTAATTGCCAAACGATTTAAATCCGTTTATTTATAATTTTGCAAGTTAGACGGTTCATAATTCTTGTCTTCTGATCTGTCAGACAGATCTGGTGAACCGTTGGACGAAGGATTTCCACCCACTCACACCACTCCGTCCATTTAGATCCGTTTTCCACGGATCCGTTTTTCATTTTTTTTCGTTTACACAGCACTCACCGTTAAACCCTGCTGGCGCCTTTTTGGCGCCCTTCTAAAGCAGGGCGCCAGGCGTCAAAGGCGCCACGGAAAAAGGGCGCCAAGCGCCAAGGGCGCCATGGCGCCTTTCAGAATGTGGGCGCCAGGCGCCAAGGGCGCCACAGAAAAAGGGCGCCAAGCGCCAATGGCGCCATGGCGCGGCGCCCTTTGGCGCCCTCAAATGGCGCCAGCGCCATGGCGCCATTCCATCACTACGTCTGGGCATTGAATGTGCCATCAAATGCAAATGCGCCCCCCGTAATATAAAAAAATATTCCCCGGGGGTACTATTCGAGGCAATACGGTATATATATATATACATTTAATAGTCTAATTTTTCATCAGACTTTTTGAGGGGGGACTATTTGAGGGGGCATTATTCAAGGCGAGGTATTTATTATTTTAAAAATAATAATTTTCAAGCATGTGTCAATCCACCCGTTCGACAAAATATGCTTAATTAATACAATCAAATGCCATTTTGTTTAACCAGAACAACCTTGAGGAAAGAATTATTTATTCAAGCGGGGAATTATTTGTTCTTCAGTACTCTTAAAAGCGGGAACTATTTGAGGGGTTATTCAAGAAACTTAATTCTATAAAACATCTAAACCCATCGAAATACCCCCCTCAAAATACCCCACATCGAAATACCCCCTTCAAAATAGCCACTATGAATAAATAACCCCCTCAAGTACTGAGTAAATACACATACACATACTCAAACATATATCATTTTTTTTGGATTTGTCTGAATTTTGGCATGTGAGTACTCCTTCATTTAGTGAGTACGCATGCCAAATTTCAGCTCAGCGCGGTTACCGGTTCTTATTTTATTTATACTTTAATTTTTTTCAATCACTTTATTTTTGTGTAGTGATTGAAATCCTGCCGGGGACCGGTCCTCGGCAATGTCGAAATGGCCCCAACCAGGATCAAATGTCCCTGGTAAGAAAAAGTTTTTTTCAGTAAACAAAGAATTTTGGTTCCCATACTGGGGACGTTTGTCCCCGGCAGGGGACTAAAAATTTGTCCCCTGCCGGGGACGAAAGTCCCCAGTCGGGGACCAAAATTCTTTGTTTACGGAGAAAAAAATTTTCTCACCGGGGACCCATTTGACCCTGGTCGGGCCATTTCGACATTGCTGGGGACCGGTCCCCAGTGGGATTCCGTTCACTATACAAAAATGCAGTGATCAAAAAAATTAAAGTATAAATAAAATAAGAACTGGTAACCGCACTGAGCTGAAATTTGGCATGCGTACTCACTAAACGAAGGAGTACACACAGACTCAGACAAATCCAAAAAAATTATACACTCCCCCAAAGAAAATGCATCAGCGCGTGTAACTGTCTTGCAAAAATTGTGTGCATGCTGATTTGGTGATAATTCACCTAATTAACATGCAAACAACCCATATACACCGATTATACACTTTTGAAAAATTCCATTTTTTTCGGGGACCGGTCCCCGGCCGGGGCGTGTGTAAATAGCCTATTTCGAGGAAATACGGTATATCATTCTGAAAACATTTTTACTGGTATTGGGTACTTAAAAGTGTATTCTTTACTATTAATTTAACGAAAATTTCTAAAGAAAAAATAAGCCACCCCCTCGAAATACACCCTCCCCCCTTTTTGGTTACTACTTCTCAACATATGTACAATGAAAAAAGACCCCTGCGGGTATTTCGAGGAAATACGGTATGCACATCTGTAAGTGATTAATGTACTTACATATCTGAACGCGGATAACTCTAGGATCAAGTTGTTGTGACCGATAAATCAAATCGCAAGTATGTTTACTCGCACTTTTATAAGTTTATTTTTAACTCGACGTATCGCTTATTAAATACTTATTACTTATCGCTTTACGTATAGGTATCTTGCCGCGATTACAGGTACTTATCCCCCCGTGGACAACTTGCCCCCGAAGTGTGTTGTATTAGCGTTTTGTCCGTGTTGCATTAGCGGTTTGTCGTGTTGCATTACCGTTTTGTCGTGTTCCATTAGCGTTATGTCCGCACGGACATAAGGCTAATGCATCACACCACGGGGGGAAGAAGTCCATGGGGGGAAACGTGAAGTTAACGTCTTGCCGCAACGAATAAACGTTTGTGTTGAGGAAATTAAAAATAATCATGATTGAGATCTTTAGGATATCACCTTGGGGCGAATAGATCACGCCAAACGGCAAACAGATTTTGTTTGTACTAAATCGGGACCAGGGTTGGTTTTAGTAAAATTCTTTTTACTAAAATTGTAGTAAAATTGTATAAAAATTATTTTATTTTTATTTTATTCTTCAATTTTCCATTTTATTTTTTTATTATTAAATAATTCTTTAATGTTCCATTTTATAGTCATTTTATTTTATTTTTTAGTTCGTGACCAGGATTTGTTTTTGTAAAATGCTTTTTACTAGAATTGTAGTAAAATTGTAAAAATTGTATTTTATTTTAATTTTATTCATGTTTCATTTTATTTTATTTTATTTTATTCTTCAATTTTCCATTTTATTTTATTTTATATATTTTTTTCTGAGATCTTGCCAACCCTGATCGGGACTGAATGAAATACGTTCCGAAATACCGTATTTGCTTTCGTGAATCCCCCATGGAGAAATATTTTATCGTCATACTTTTTTGATGGGGGAACTATTGGAGAAGGTAAATTATTCAACGTGAGGAATTGATATTTCGTCAAACTTTACAGTCATTTTCAAATCATTCCACGAGATCTGCTTTTATAACACGATTACATCCATTCTTGTTCAAATTGGACACAACAAGATGATCATATGCCTTCAGGGGGAATTATTCGAGGGTGAATTAATTTTTCCCCGGTCGTCTTACCTGGGGGGATTATTCAAATGTTGGAATTATTCAAGGGGAATCTTACAAGGGGGACTTATTCAAGTGGGAATTGTTCAAGCAAATATGGTAGTTACAGAAATAGGGTTAGGTAACGTTTCCTCCGGCTATGACGTTTAACATGAACATGTTTACAATTAAATATAAACTTTCGCTCTCGTCCTAGTAAGATTTTTAATAAAAATATGTGTGGGTGGTGTTTCCTTTCCATAAATACTCAACCACACATCCTTGAATATTTGTATTAAATTTTTGGGGGATTAGAAATCAAAAGGGTTAAAAATATGTGAAAAGGATCTTTTGACACGATTTTCTCGATAAATAGAGAAAATTCTGCACACCGAATAGAGAAGATCTTCAGTCAGCAGAATTAAGCAAGGGAAACAGATAGAATTGAATAGGTACATATAAAAAGTGTACACAATATACGCATAGAAAAAAACCGCCACTGGGAAAATGTCGAGTGGGTTCAGCCAAGTGTGAAAATTTTCAATCCATCTCTAACATCCAAATTCATTCAGTTTGACATACTGACAACTTCTTTTAATTGAATTTGCGGATAAATCGCCTAACAAATTCATAACTTTCATAAGTGCGCAATGTATAAAACGATTAAATTAACTTTCTTGTTCTCATCAATATTGGCGAAACAATTTTGCTTCGCACAAAATTTTGAAAATTTGCTTCCAAATGAGGACGAATTCATACCACTGCCAGATATAATTGAAAAATCTCAAGATCTAGTGAAAACTTGTTTTATTCACCGGCCAAATATGACTGTTCATTGTGCGCCGAGTTTCAGGCAGATATTTTCCGTTGATAGACAGTGCGTTTTTTTATGTTTGCAGGTTAACAATGCTAAATATTGGACCATTTTGATAGTGTTTTTAAGGAATAAATTTAATGACGTGATGGAAGGTTTTCTCTTCTTGCATTATAATGATGGCATATAATGTTTGACGCCAAAAGCGCCATGGCGATTTTCCATCACTAGTCCCTCCTCAAAAAAAGTCTGGCAAAAAATAACAACCCGGGCGATTTATTCGAGTAATCACGGTACTTTGAAGATTATAAGAGTTTAAACTGGGTACAGAAAACACCAACGAGTTTTTGAACGCATCATGACAAAAACATTTGATAAATCAATGTCTGTCATCATATAATATATAATCATCATACATGTCACCTCGAAATACCCCCAGGGGGTATATTTTTCAGAGTGGAAATTTTGAGGGGGGTATTTCGAGGGGGGAATTATTCGAGGGGGTATTTTGAGGAAATACGGTATCTATTTACAGGTAATCCTATGACACGGGCCTAGGTACTATCTACATAGATCTACATTTACATAGATAGAACGAACTGTCAACCCATAAAAAAACTCCTCCCAGGACCTGTCTGCTGCATTGCCTCCATTCTGGAGCCCAATGTGCATTTGTGGACCATTCAAACACCAGTTATGTGTGCACTTTGTACGCAAAATCTGATATTTTACTGGCCCAGCAAGCGACCAGTCAATTCAGACTGGTGCACGGATGCGATTTGGGGCCGATTTTGAGACCTGGACAGGGCATTGACCATTTTCACCCTTTTGCGCAGTGTTTGGTATGTGTATGTTTGTGTGGACTATTTTTACATGTGACTGGAAGAAGTTGAAATAAAATTGATTTTTTTGGCATTTCGCCAAAACGTTGGCATTGCGCCAAAACGTTGGCATTGCGCCAAAACGTTGGCATTGCGCCAAAATGACATGTATAGATTGTTCTCCCATAAAGCAGTTAGACGGAACAAAATAACCGAGAACTGAATGGATTCCGATGGTTCAGATTCGAAAAGAAAACATAAGTAATCATAGTGGAACAAATCGAAGTGGGACAAAATTGTAAAGTGTAGAGTCCGTCGACTTTCAAATAGTTTTTAAGGTCGGTTTATTCTAGGAGATAAAGAATAGCAACAATAGCAGCAACAAAAATACAATACCAATTCGTCCAAATACAGCATTAACATCACTAGAAACACTTCTTATAATTATAAATATGTCCCACATTGATCTGTCTTAAATACATTTTCCGTACGCGTATGCTTTGAAAACGTACGCATACAAGTGCGTACAGTATTTTTTTAAAAAGTATATGTAAATGTATTTACCGCGTACGCGTGTACGCGTATTTTTTGAATAAACGTACGTACCTTTTCACAACTCTGCTAAACAGATCCCAGAGCAGAGTAGAGATGCAGTATTAGGAAGAAGGTCAAAATTTGCCAAGGCTCAATCATTGTCACCAGGTTTGCCAGTTGCTGACAGGTCACCTGACACTTTTGGTGGTCAAATTCTGGGGCCAAATGGTGGCTGCGATCAGTTCGAACGAGTGGTTTATTTGAGGACCAGTGGTGAGTTCAGAGTTTCAGAGGTTTTTGTTTGATGCTTTACGTGGTGTAATAGATTTATTGACCAAATGGAATTCTTGCAATGAACAATTCTATTTGTCTCTGCTGAATATTTTTGTCATGCTTGCACATAAATATCTTGATGTGTGCTACCATATGAAGGGTGTGCTTCTAAAAGTACCGATCTACAAATTTTTCAAATTTGAGTTAGGACCATTTTTGGGGTCCCCATAAAAATGCGCTTCAAAAATATATATAATATGTGGGGGTGCGAAATTCAATTTTGAGATATGGGGGGTCGAAAAAAGCAAAAAAATCGCAAAATACAGTTTTTGAAATTTTAAAAGTACCGATCTACAAGCTTTTTCAGCTTTTGTGTCTTTAAAAGTACCGATCTACACACTTTTTTTCAAAATTGTTCTTTTAAATGTACCGATCTGCACATTATTTTTTGTGCTTCTAAAAGTACCGATGTCAGATCGGCGTCCTGTTGCGCAAAAACTCATTTTGTGCTTTTTTATTATGGGTAAAAGTACCGATCTACAGCTTTCTGATTTTGTGCTTTAAAAAATAACGATCTACACGTTATTACCAATTTGTTCCTTTAAAATGTACTGTACTACAAAAATACAATTCCCTAAATTTTATATAGCTGGTGATATGTGTATAATCAATGATTATACCCATGCATGTGGATACCCAACAATGTGGCCGAAATACCCTTACCCAAAATTCCCATACCCAATACCAATGTATGGGTATTGCATGCTCCAAACTTTCAATCGCGATTATCTCAAAATCGATTTTTTGTAGTTCGGTACTTTTAGAAGCACACCCTTCATATCTTCTTGAATTATACACCCACAGAATACAAAACGGTTACACATAAAGAGATATGAGGAAAAAAACCTTCCTATGACAAATTTCACCTCAGATTTCTTCGATCGCAGGAGCGGCGGCGCGCCAGCGCCACTCAAAATCACGTTCCAACTCAATATCGCCCAAAAATCAAACAGAACAATCAAGCGATCAAGGTCAAATAGTGTCCACAAGATCAACAGACGTAAACGAATGTCTGTCTCTGTGCACTCAAGTGGGCACAAAGTGTGTTGCAGCCCAGTTCGGCAGGGGGAAATGTGTTCTGGCTGATGTGGGAGTGCCTGATGTGAGATTGGTTCCTGATGTGCATACTAAGTTAGTGTGTGAATTTATTTTTGTTAGATAGTCATGGGTGTATATGTATAGGGGTTTATTCCAGGCAGGCTTATTTTTTCATCAGAATATTTGCAAAGTTAAGCAATATTAGTTTGATATTTGCATTTTTCCAGATACTATGAAAAATCGTGCATGCATGCACATGACGAACTTCAGTGGGACATTGTCAGCGCGGAGACCCATGAGGAAAATAACACCACTGAAAGTAGTGCAGACAAGTGTTCCTGTGAGCATTCAATCTTTATTATCTGATTTTTTTTACATTTTGTGTTTTATTTTTGCTCATATTTTTTTTTGTGTTTTGGCACACTTTCAACGTAATTTTCATTTACCTGTTCTCTATTGGCGGTGCCGTTCTATCAGAGTTGCAAAAGTGTATTTACACTTACCAGAAATACCCGGGTAAATGGGTATTTATATTTACACTTACACTTACACTTTCATAAAATACCCATACACTTTTTTTACACTTTCCTCAGCAAAATACCCGGGTACAGAAAGTGTATTTTTTTCTTTCAGATGGCCCTGTTTTATGCTTTTGAGAAAGCATAAAATAGGGTCATGTATTTACAAAAAATAACTGCACTGTGCACACATGCAGTTGTGCATTGAATGTTGAAAATATGACAAATGTACAAACTAGCCTTTGATCTCCAACCTTTGATCAGTACTTATGGTATTCTACAGTTCATCATACTTTTGTAAAAAAGGACAAGATCAATGGAAATTCACCAGCTGGACACAAAGTCAACTGGCTTTTTCATTGACATTTGCTCCATGTCCATTCTTGCATTTAAACAGTGTGTATCGCATTGCTTAATCAGTAAAATATCAACACTGAAAAAGTGCCCTTATTAGGGAACCTCATACCACTACAGTATTTGTTACAGTCTGAAATGTTTTATAAAATGCAGTAAAATGTGAAATTATGCATGAAAATGACAAATAAAGTGATCTAAATGTGAAAAATGTGGTGTTTTTTAATGCTCAACAGTGAGAACTCTTTCTAAAAAATTTTTACCCTTACACTTTTTTTACACTTTCCTAGGTATTTTTAAAATACCTTACACTTTTGGTATCCATACTCAAAATTTGGAAAGTGTATTTACACTTACACTTACACCTTCCAAAAATAGCGGTATTTTAACAACTCTGCGTTCTATTGGAGGCAGCCGTTCTATTCTTTTCATAGGTGCAAAAACTTGCCAAAATCTGCCGTTCTATTTAAGGTGCCGTTTTATTCTATTTAGAAATGTTCTTTTAGAAGAAATACGGTAATTCACCGTTACTTTACTTCAAGTTTTACCAAATTTTCAGTGGGCCAAGAAGTTGATGTTCAGCCCCAAAGAGCCCTTGTTGGTTATGCTGTGCACATTGCGTCTACAGGTTTGCAAAATATATACTCGTCGGACTGCAAAGTATGCGCCCAAAATTACTTATGTCTTAGACGACAACTTATGTACCTAAGTAGGATACTTATGATGTAAATACGGACTTTCTCAAAACAGGGAATTTTTTCTTAATAGGAAAAGGTGGAGCCGAATGAAGCCGGTGTATGTTTTGTGAATTGAAAAAATTTTTTTCTTTTTTGGGGGGGAACCAATTTGATTTTATTAACGATGACGTCTCGACGGAGTGTTTCCTTCAGAAAAATGCATAGCGTTCGGTCCGCGGAGTATATCTTAGAAATTTGAAATTTCGGATTTGGAAATTAGAAATTTGATGCGAACTTATAATTTCATTTTTTAAATAAAAAAAACACAGCCGACTTAACCGAGTGCATCGAACAGTGTACCAATTCGAAACCATTATTCAATTTCACGTGTAAATCGGGAATGATGTATTACAGTGTGGAGCGAAAATTGAATTGCATTTTGAATTCAGTTGGCAGGACTGAGGGTGTGAACAACAATTTCATTCGCAGTTTGAGGGTGAGTAACATTTTTTAAATACTTCGCAACATTAAAAAATACTTTTTAGACGTAAAACACAACTGTCAAGCATTGTGATGGAAAAGCGCCATGCCATGGCGCTTTGGCGCTTGGATGCATGGCGCCAGGAAACAAAACGCCTGGCGCTGGCGCTTGGCGCCAGCCCCCAAGCAAAAAGCGCCATGGCATTGCTGGGGCCATTGGCGCTTGGCGCCAAAGTCCTGGCGCTTTTTTTATCACTAGAAGGTTTTTTTCTGAAACATCGCTCCAAAACTTGGCTTTTCATTCAATAATCACAGCCAAAACACACAGGAAGCCCAAGAATACTTTGAGCTGAGCTGTTCAATATCCAATGAGAAAAAATTCGCCAAGCTCCGCCCACAAGGGGACATTTTTGCCAGGGCTGAAATTTGGGGTGCGTGGACCCCTTGTGATAAAAAGATGCAAGTAAGGCATAGGTTCAGAAATTGTGAACTTTCTTTTCCGGAATATTGTGAAATGCATCGACAGCCTTGTAAATACGGTCTGCAGTGAACTTTTTTGCGTTTGTTTCCTGTGTATTTTCAGAAGTGGCTTAGTTCGCTCGCAAGATGCCTAAATATTATATTTATTTGAAAATTGTTAATGGAAAATTGCGGTATTTGAAGCGAAACATCCAATCGGTGATGATAAGGAATTGGCATAAGATCGAAAATACTCTATACCGTATTTGCTTGAATAATCCCTGGGGAATTGTCATTTTGTCCGACGTTTTAGAGGGAACTGTTCGAGTGGGAATTATTCAAGGTGGGGGGGGGGGAGGGATAATTATTTTTCAACACTCGTCTTACAGGGGGAAATTATTTAAGGGGGGAATTATTAAAGCAAATACGGGAGTGTGTTCCGTTTTTCATCCCTTACGGTTTACATGCTCACGTTTTTCATCTAAAATGCTCCGTTTTACTTGCTGAAACGTACGGTTTTCCAGCCCCAGACATGTTTTTACATGTCAAATTTATGTGTCACCTTTCATGCCAGAGTATACCACTTTATGTGCCAAAGTATTACGGTTTACAAGCCACAAGCACGCCACTAAATACCGTATTTCGTCTAATAGAACGGCGCCCTTCTATTTTTTCAACAACTTCTTTACCCACCCTTCAATTGAAGATTGCCCTTCTATTTTTTTCGTCATCTTTTCAGACATTTTCTTCAAATGTCAGCCAACATTGTACAGGGCATACTAACTAGTCTTTATTACGCATCATTTGAAACAATTCATAGAATATTTGAAAAGAACAATAACAACGATATCTAAAATTTTACTACCTACCTACCATACTAAATGATGGAACTGTCTGACATCAGCGCTTCCAGCAGTTTTACTATGTACCTTCTATTGGAGATGCCCTTCTATTAGAAGAAATAGGGTATGCCACATTTCATCTAAAAGAGTAAATTGGAGCAAATCACACAACTTTGGCTTGAAAAGTGGCATACTTAAAGCAAGTAAAGTGTAATACTCTGAATGAAAACTGGCACAGTAGAGTAGCAAGTAAAGTGTCACACTTAGCTAGTAAAGTGACACAGAATGGCATGAAAACCGTGAGCATGTAAACCGTACGGGATGAAAAATGTAAATCGCTCAAATACGGTACATACCTAATTCACAAATGATTAAATGAAATTCTTTTAAATCAAATATTGGAGCTTATAAATTTTGCTTCATTTTTAAAAATTAAGTTATCAACATATAGGGCACAATTCCCACTGTCATGATGGTTATCCCATCACCTATTTTGGATACTGTCCAATCTACAAACTTTCGTACATAACTAGCATTTCGTTACGATGTTCCCAGACAATAACAATGCATTGCATGAAAAATTCAATTGTCAAGTACAATATGCCATCGCGAGTGCAATGTCCATAAGTCACGGTCGTTGTCAACTCATTGTCTGTCGAATTAGAATGTCACCGGAACATCAAACAATTTTTGAACATTTTCCAGGTAGTTTTGCGCTTTTAGTGTAATTTTTCATACATCACCAATCAAAATGGAAGATGAAATGACGCACGCGCAATATTTACGGTCTGTTTGAAAAATTTGCCTTATTTGACAAAGGTCGTAAGTTCGATAAAAATTGCAAATTGACATAACCATTCAATTGGATTTTTTTAGAACACCATCTACGTTCATTCTAAAACCCGTTTTCAAAATGAATTAATTTTTCACGTATTGTGAAATTAGGCACTGTTTTTTTTCTGCGCAAGCAAAACATGACCTGAAATTTTATAAAATTCAGTACGAAATGGCAAAATATATTTGCACACTAAATTCAATTTCTGTTCAAAATCTTTGCATTTTGGTGCTCTATCTAGGTGAAGGTTGAAACCAGAAAAAATACATACGCAAATAGAATGCAATATGTATTTGCGTTTCTTAAGAACACCTCAATACGCTCTGCGAAATGTGTGAACTGCGCGAACCGTGAATTAAATCCTAATCCATTCGACAACTTTCATTTTTTGAACATTTTAAAAAAATTGGGCAGAAATGTGTTTTTAGTTCGCCTTGTTTTCGTTAGTCAAGTTTAGTGAAATATGTTCAGTGTATCAGTGAAAAGTAATTACAACTGGGTGTGGTGAAGCATCGACAAAGGAAAACAAACTTGTCAACTTTATGTTTCTCAGAAATTTTTATACTCTGTATTAGTAAAATTGTACAATAATAGAGGTGTAGAAGCATCAATAGATTTATAGTTTATAGATTTATAATATCTGTCCTAATGCAACTCATTCATTGTTTTGAACACTGTTCTGCTTCACATCACCAACAGTTTTGTCATTTGAATATTTATATTCTTTTTACAGTAATGCCAAGGGCCTGTTCCGCTTCCGCATGTGGTACAGTAAAAAGGAAAACTTTCCATTTCAGTCTTCACTCTACTCTACTTTGTATCCAAATCTTATCTTTGGAAACATTTGGATACACAACATTGGAAACAAAACATTTGGATACACAGTTGACACTTTGGGACTGCCCCCTGGTGCTGGTTCCACACATGAAAAGTAAAGAGTAGAGTAAAAAGTAAAGACCAAATAGAGTAAAGTGTAGAGTGAAGAGTAAAGTTGTCCTTTTTACTCTACCACTTGCGGAACTGGCCCCAGGTGGGAGTATTGCACGTGGGGCTTATTATTTCCTCAACTAGATCAGACCTGGGGGTATTTCGAGGGGGGTCAATTAGAGGGGACCAATTAGAGAAAATACGGTATATGCTGAGAAATGTGACATTTCGATTTGCACATGTAAAATAATGTTATTGTAAACTGAGCTTTCCCGTGGTGAGGGAGTCAATCGATCACTTTGAAATTTTTCAATTTCACAATTACTTTATTTTGATGCAAGTGTAGCTGCCCAATTATGGGTAAACTTAAAAGGAATATAGTGACTTCAATAAGGTTTTTATTACATATTGCATGTGTAAATCGATTTGTACATGTACACTGGCTATGAGCAGAATTTACGATTTAAATGCATTAAATACCTAATTTACGTGTCATACACTGTGTTTATTTTTCAGAAAGTATTACACCTAAATATTCCGAATGTTTGCTTTCAGTTTTTCTCATTTGTATGTTCAACATTTCATTTTGTCGGATTTTATTAGTTCATTGGATGACATGGCTGAATTACAATTTTGATGTGTGTAATTCTACTTCTGAAAAAAGGTTGTGAAAAATTGATTTTATCCGCGCGAAAATTCTAACTTGTTCTGATTAGTGATGTTAAAGGCACCGGGAAAATGGCACCGCACCGCACCGGCACCTTTGCCAACGCATGAAAAGGGCACCTGGCACCCTGGGGCACCGGCCAGAAAATGGCACCGCACCGCACCGGCACCGGTGCCTTTTGGAAAAAATGGCACCGGCACCGAAGGGCACCGGCGGGTTGCCGGTGCTAGCACCGAAAGGCACCGCACCGGGCTGGAATTTCTGAAGTAAATATCGGGCAGTTTCTCAGTGGTCTCACCTTTGGAAGTGCATATTTCCATGAATTTTCAACCGATTTTGATGGTTGAGCACTTAAAATGATCAGAATGATGTGGCAATCACATTTATGAAGCAATTACAATGATTACAAATGAAAGATCAAATATTTAATTCACTACAATGTCCATAGCCACTATTGTCTACTGATCGGAGTCGTTGCTGTACAGAGAATGGAACTATCGCTGTCATAAACTGACAACAAATTTTAAACAAAAAAGTAAGATAAATTTAAAATATAAAAATGATTTAAAATTCTACAAAATTTTAGATTCGCTCATCAGATCACGTATCGGGTATAATGGATTTCACAGTAGGTATATTTATTTGATGGGAGGTTTACAAAATAGGCAAAAACGGTTGGGTAAATATATCGCTGTTTTTTGAAATACGAATACGCACATACTATGGACAAAATTGCACAGCACATGAAGCCTTGGCCGGTGCGTTTCCCGGTGCCTTTTATTTTGGCCCTGGTGCTAGCACCTTTGGCACCTGCAAAAAAATGGCACCGCACCGCACCAGCACCGGTGCTATTCTGAAAAAAATGGCACCGGCACCGGCATGGCACCCCTGAAGATTGCAATGGCACCGCACCAGCACCGGTGCTGGTGCCCTTCGGTGCCCAGCACCGGGGCACCGGTGCCCCGGTGCCTTTACATCACTAGTTCTGATCTGACATTTCTACATATACCTATACACATTAATGCTGTGTTTTTCACCAGTAAAATTGGTTCATTGATCTTATTTTTTCTGTTACTACACTAAATAGATTGAACTTATTTTTGCACTCAAAAAAACGAAATTACAGAAACCTAAAAAATGCAACATCTAATGAGTGTCTGTCAAATTCAATGGCTAAACCCTGCGCACATCAAACATCATCTAAACATCATTCCCAGTGACAATATTAACATTAAATCCGACATGCTGCCATTAAAAAAGAGAAATTCCAGAGGACCTTCCCCCAGTCAGTGCGCTAATGAGTTACTCAGACATTACAGCCTGTTAGCTGGCATGTTGCCAAGTACAGTTGTGATTGATTGAATGTGATAGCTTTGTTTGATTGAGTAAATGTAATTTAGGCATATTTTGGGAGATACCATTTTCACATGCCGTATTTACTTGAATAGTCCCTCTGCTTGAATAATTATCGCTCTTGAATAATCCCCCCTGTTAGACCAGTGAAGAAAAAATAACCCCCACCCCACCACGCAAATAATTCCCCCTTAGGCATATGATAATTTTTTGTGTATAATATGAACAAAACGAGCTACCGTATTTCCTCGAAATACCCCCCGGGGGGTGATTGTTTCATAGTGGTCCCGAGAGGGGGGGGTTAAACGAGGGGGGGGGGTATTTCGAGGGGGGGGGTTATTGTTTCACAAGAAAATTTTTGAAAACCAAGTACGAAATTGTCGTCTGAAACGTACGCAGACGTCGAAAAATGCAACAAAAACCGCCATTTATAAGGTTCTGTAGACTAATATCAGTATGTAGATGGTATGTACACTGTTCTAACGTGACACCGACATTGTTTAAACGTGTGTTCTGCAGTACACTGAACACAAACTACAGTTATTGTCATGTACGTTCCCTTTACACTCAATTTGGGGGGGGTATTTCGAGGTGGGGGTGATTGTTTCATAGTGGTCTCGAGAGGGGGGGGGGGTCAAACGAGGGGGGGGGTATTTCAAGGGGGGGGGGTATTTCGAGGAAATACGGTAGTTATGCAGTTAAAAAGCATTAATACTTCACAAAATGGGTATATAGAAACATGCTTCATAGTTGTCATGAAATAATATTTCCCCTTGAATAATTCCCCCTTCAGAAAAGTCTGACAAATAAAAATTCCCAGGGAAAGAATGTAACTCTATAATGGAATTCAAGCAAAGAATTCAAGAATAAAAATTCAAGCAAAGAATGTAACTCTAAAATGGAATTTGCCTACCAGTTTGAAGCCTCACTGAGGAAACAGCAGACAACAATCTTTCAGAGGTTCTACTCACAATTTCTACTCACAACTGTCAATTCCATTGTGTAATTTTTGAAGTTCTACTGGCAAAAAAGCGATTTGCATTCCATCCATCACACTGTAAAGAGACAAGTAACTTGACAAGTGATAATCTACCTGTCACTGGCGGCGCACTTGAATTTGTTGATACCGACGTGTCTTCAATGTCTGTGGACTCTGAAAGTCGGGCCAGTTCAATGTGTGATATCAGGTGCCAGTTCCGCAAATTGAGAAGTGAGAATAAAATGGCAAATGCGAAGTGAAATGGCAAGTGCGAAGTGAATTGAGAAGAAAAATGACAAAAGCGAAGTGAAATGGCAAGTAAATCTGCAAAATCGAAGTGAAAACCTAATAAAAAAGTAATTTCTCTTCGATTTTGCCAATTTCCTTCTCAATTCACTTCTCGTTTCACTTCCCATTTGCCATTTTACTTCTCACTTCTCAATTTGCGGAACTGGCCCCAGTTCTACCTGTAGCTGGCAGTTTTTGGTTCCACAAAAACAGGGCAAAGATATGTGAGCATTCACATTTTGGTGTTTTTGCATTGAGTGTAATTTGGAAGATATTATTTCAAACCCCACTTTATAGATCACCTGAAAACTCCACAGTTGGACATGAAAACAGATTTAGCCCATTGAAGGTACCCATGCAAAAAGCTTTTGCAAATAATGTAGCTAGAGTGAATTGCAATTGTAGAGAACAATTCATGGTGAGTTGACAATCTTGACCTCATATTCCCCTTTTCATAGTGTTAGATTTTACAATTCAGAGAAAAAATGCAAAAATTGGGCAAGAAATAAACAAGTCCACTTAATGTTGCACTGAAGTCCAGAGTTGTTTGCAGCAAGAAGTCAAAATTAGACGCCTCAATTGTAACAACGAAAAACAAATCTCCACCTCCCTTATATACTCCCCCAGGCCAAACGCCCAGCCACATTCCCAACAACCACAAAACACCAGCATTTGTCCGCCTCTGCCATCTTGGTGGCAAATCTATGCAAATCACAACAGGCAAATAGCCAGAATGGCACCGCCGCTTGCCATTTGTATGGCAGGAAGAGAGTAACTCAGAATGGCAAGCAGAAGGATTTTGTTGGGAACTATGGTGAAAGACAGAGGATTAGAAGTCGATCTTGTCATAGAATGATGTATTGAGCTCGAGTTATGGGTGCAAATATGTTATTTTGTGTCTGTTTTTCTTTATTTGGCACATTCAAGAGGATATGTATATTTTTAGCTAAAAATCCTCTCAATTTTTCATTGTCTAATGCATTGTCTTTCATTCATTTTGCATTTCAAATGTCCAAATCATTTCGCAGACTTTATTGGTCAAATAATAATAATATTCTATGTCAAGCTTGCAGTACGATGCGCATAATTCAAAATGAAATCTTCCACTTAATGTAAACGGATTAATTTGTCAACATTTGTAAACGTGCCACAGCAGCTCAAAACCCTGAGGATATTTGCGCGCGGAAACAAACTCCTAATTTGAAATGAATGTGTTCATGTGAATACATGCATATGCATGTAAATTATGATGTGTATGTGAGTGATTGGCTCTACACACGCTAGTTTTTATCGTGACTTGGGTGAAAACTGACCACATTCAGGATACATTCAGATTCAGCCTTCTCTTATTGTATGCTATATGTGTTTTAGTTTTCAAATTTTCAAATTGATACTTTCTATTATTAAAATTTGATTACATCATTCCGCTGTGATGATTAATTTGCATTTGAGGAAATTTCAGTTTTCACCGAAGTCACGGTGAAAACTACCGTATTTATGTAGGCACAATGTATCACCAGAAACAGACATGTGTGTGTCATCGGTCTCTGTCACAAACGCAATTGTAGATTTTTATTAATTATAAAAATTATGTCTGTGTCATTGTTCAATCCAAACGAAGAAATTATTCAAGTAAATCTTTGGTTTTACTTGTCGCCGTAATTTGCACACATTTCAGCGAAAAATATTTTCAAAATCCACCTGTTTAACGCAGCAAACTCTCAAACTTTCCAAACGAACATTTTGCCCAAATTGCACAAAAACTTCACTTTAGCAATGCTTCAGTTGCTTGAAACAGTGCCCTGACCCGCTGCTGGCATCAGAACAGAGTTATGTGTGCAAGCACGTTTTGCTCAACAAAGGGGCTCTTAATGAAATGAAATCCACTTTGCGAGGTGCATGTGGATGTCTAGAGATGCAAATTTGGCTGTGGCGCCAACGCCAATGGCGTCAGAGAAAATTTACGCCATAGAATGCTTTTCAGTGAGCACATTTCTAATAACGCTTATACATAGGGACACTAATGGCGGCCCACACACTAATTGACACAAGTGTGTCAACTGGTCTTTGTCAACTCAGATTTTGGCTTCACGTGTTGCACAGCGACCTTCCAATGCACTTGCCGTAATATTTATTTGTCAACATTGCTGCATCTGCATTTGGTGATCGCTGTGCAGCACGTGGAGCCGAAATCTGAGTTGACACAGACCAGTTGACACACTGTGTCAACTGTCAACTAGTGTGCGGGCCGTCAATATAATTGTTGCAGCGGTTACGCACTTGCTGGCGACAAGTTTTATTGAAAATAGGTTCATTTAAGTAAAGGAGAGAATCTAAAATCAAAATGGCTCATTGCAAAGAAAAAATTCATTCAAAACCTCCTTGGCATCAAAAATAAGTCACTCTCATCCACCCACAGCATGTCCTCCAGAGTCCCAGACCCTGCAAAATGCTCTGTAAAATGTAAAATGTCATGTAAAGTGTCAAAAGTCATGTAAAATGTCCGGTAACATGACAACCGGTCATTTTACATGACTTTCGACACTTTGCATGACATTTGACATTTGACAGGCCTTTGACAGGGTCTGGGACTGGCACCAGCAATAGAATCTGTTCGACAAAACTTGGGCATTTTGCCAACCCTATTCCAGCTTAAATGCAGTCCGTGCGAATACGGCAGCCATTGGCTCATGCAATCTCCCAGCGATAAACAAGCTTTATCTACTTGATGGAATATATCTTATCTGGCACAAATTTCCACGCTGTATTTATACTGCAATTGCATTTACTATCATGCACAAATTCGAATGTGGCCAGTGCGCGTTGAAAATAGGCCAATTTGGAGACGTGCCAAGTGTCTTGACAAGGAGAAACGTGGTTGTTTTTATGCATTGTTTACATGAGAATGTTGGAAAAGTCTATGAGACAGTATTTAAGGAACATAAATGTAACACTGGATATTTTTACAGTCATTTCACATTCCAATGACCAATCACTATCAGTGAATCTGGGATAAAAGTGTTGTTACAGTGTGGTATTATCTATCTATTCAGTTATGTTGTTTTGTTCATTGCCTTGAAGTGTCCTGAACTTAAGTTCTGAAGAACTAAAGTTCCATTGTAAAACAGTGTTTTTGTAAAACAGTGTAAAACATTGTCTTTTAGGTAAAGTATTTATGTTATTACTTGAGTTGAAGTGTTTCGCGCTTTACATATAGTGTCCGACTTCAGAGTGTTTAGTTTAATAGCACATGAAAATCGTTTTTGAAAAACTTGTGATATTGATGGCAAAAATCATCTACTTTTTTCATCTATATTTTAGTGTTTACATCCTTGAGCAATAGCAAAACATTGCATCACAAAATATTATCATGTGACATTGAACACAATAACGTATAAAAAATAGCCAAGCTAAATTTTATATCACTCCATTTAGAGCACGCTTTTATTATCTAAAACAGGTGATAAATTTCAAAATATGACTAAATGACGTGCAAGAACATCTAAATAAAATGCCTTGGCAAGATGCCATGTATATGAAAGTAAATTGAAACGACGCTTGAAATTTGTTTTTAACAGGAATTGAAACTGGCTCCAATACATTAAGACTGATCAAGTAAATATGCAGTCTGGCAAAATAGATGACGCCACCATTCTATTAGTGACAGGTTTTTGTTTCATCCCAGTTGCTATGCATATTCATGACATGATTCTAAAAATGGAGTAGAGCCACTCCCAGACAATTCAAAATCCACCATAAAGCAGAGTTGGAAAAACGTATTTACGTTTACCCAAAATACCCGGTTATTCGGGTATTTATATTTACGTTTACGTTTACGTTTTCCAAAAATACCATTACGTTTTGTTACGTTTTCCTGACCAAAATACCCGGGTACTTGGGAAAACGTAAAAATTCCGATATTAAGTAGTTTCTTAGTGGCCGTGCCCTCGGACGGAACTGCATGCTTGAGCACTTAAAATGATCAGAATGATGTGGCGATTGCTTTAGTGCATTGATTAGACTCATTACAAACAATAACTCAAATATTTAATACAGTCCAATACATAGCCACTATTGTTTACTGCCTGGAGTCAATGTCACACATAAAAATGTAACTGTATTTTGTCATAACTGACAACAAATAATGAACAAAATAGTGAAAGAAATGTATTATTTATGATGAAAAATTCAACATGATTTTAGGTTCCGTCTTCATATAGGTATGGCAGATGTAATAGTATTTATATTTTATGGGACATTTTTCCAAAATAGGCTAAACAAACAATTTTAAAAGTGGCAATGCACTGAAACGGTGCTGTAGAGTATCCATTTAGCCATGATGGGCTTTTGAAATCAGGTAAAAGGATCCATTTGGGATATGGAAACATTTGAGCGAGTTATTTATCAGATTGAATGATAAAAAGGTGTAACTTTTGCTCATTTTTGATGTTTATATCAAAAGTTAGTGTTAGAACATGATTTGTTATGGTTGTCTGACTCGATGTAGTTCATTATATTGAACATGTAGTGCTAAAAACATAAAAATATTGTATGGAAATCAGCAATTGACTGATACAGAGCTGAAAATAATTGTATTTTCCGAAGCAAAATGACAAGTACTACATGTATAAAATTTTTACGTTTACGTTTTTTTTTACGTATTCCTTGGTATTTTAAAAATACCTTACGTTTTAGTATTTATACTTTTGATTTCAAAAAGGTATTTACGTTTACGTTTACGTTTTCCAAAAATACCAGTATTTGTACAACTCTGCCATAAAGGTCCCCCACACGCTAGTTGACATCGACACCAAATGTCAACTGGTGCCGATCCCGATTCAAAGCTTGCTGACGAGCCGACGATCGACGATCAAACGCAAGCTTTGAATTGGGAACGGAACCAGTTCCAGTGTGGGGCCAAAATGCCAAATGGTATCCAAAAGTATCTTTAAAGTATCCAAATGCTTAGCGCATAAAAATTTGCCAGTTTTCTCTTATGATGGCTAAAACAAGTTCATCGGTGCGCTGCATGTGTTTTTAGTTAAACATTCCACTGCAATGGAGTTGTTAAAATGTGTTTATTTTTGGATTTTTAGTTGTCTTAAAAATTGTCTTTTGTCTAAAGTATTGAAAAAGGTGTTGATGAATAAAAAAATGTGAACTAATATTTTAGGTAAAAGATCTGTTATTGTTTTTAGAATAAATTTTTAAAAGTAAATGTAGATGTGGTATTTATATAAAAGATGACACATGATCAGAAATTGTCAAGAAATAAAATGAACCTACATTACCTATATATTGTTGTTTTGTAAAATATTGGCTTTTCTCTGAATTTTGATAAATACAACCACTTATTCCAGTGACCTATAAAAATATTTTAAAGCATGTATTTATACAGTATTATCTCTTAACGACTACCGCACAGCATGAGGTTATATTTATACATTTGCATGCATGGCAGTACTTTGTCTTTCTAGTCCTTACATATTTATGTAGATACACGAGTAAAATGTATGTATTTATTTATGTCTGCAAGTGTATATTTATCTCTCATATTTGAAGCTTGAGTTATGTAACTCAATTTTATTTGTGCGCCTGAAGGTTGTGTATTTTTTGCGGCTGCATTTTTAACGAATGCTGAGTATAATTCCAACATGATTAAAAGACCAAAACTTTGAGACGTGTTACAATTTTACCATTGGCCCTGCGCACACTAGTTTTCACACGAAATATTTCGAAAACTCATAAATGAGCTTTGAACGTGTTTGAGTTTCACAATGAGTCATTTTTAATCTCTGTCATGTAGTTGACGGCCACCTCATTGTAGAAAACTCAAATGCGTTCTAAGCTGATTTGTGAGTATTAGAAATTTCGTGTGAAAACTAGTGTGCGCAGACACAGACCGTATTTCCTCGAAATACCCCCTTGAATTAACCCCACCCCCCTCGAAATACCCCCAGGAGTTTTAGAGCTGGGGAAAACTAACCCCCCTCGAAATACCCCCCGTCTGGAAAACTGTACATCATGTATGCATGATGTATATATTGCCTGCAGTTTGCATCGCAGCTAGTGATGGAAAAGCGCCAGAAAAAATGGCGCCAGGCGCCAAGGGCGCCATGGCGCCATTCGGAAAGTGGGCGCCAAGCGCCAAGGGCGCCACAGAAAAAGGGCGCCAGGCGCCAAGGGCGCCATGGCGCCATTCAGAAAGTGGGCGCCAGGCGCCAGGGGCGCCACGGAAAGAGGGCGCCAAGCGCCAAGGGCGCCATGGCGCCATTTGGAAAATAGGGCGCCAGGCGCCAAGGGCGCCAGGATATAAAAGTGCCTACAACACCATGCGTGTGCTAAAAATGTTTCTACAGCACCATTGTACGCGCATTCACTTCTTAATTGCGTTCTCCAGGATGTAATGAACAAAAACCAGGCTAGCAACAAAAAAATTTCGAATAAAATCCACATGGCTAATTCAAACGCAATGGAAATTGTCATTTGACAACAATCCATTCATTACAAATAGACCTTTCCAAACAATGTTTCCTAATTGCAACGATTTAAATCCGTTTATTTATGATTTTGCAAGTTAACGATCCATCATTCTTGTCTTCTGATCCGTCAGACAGATCTGATGAACCGTTGGACGAAAGATTTCCACCCACTCACACTACTCAGTCCATTTTTCTGGCGAATTTAGATCATCCACGGATGCGTTTTTATTATTTTTTCTCGTTTACACAGCTCTCACCGTGAAACCCTGCTGGCGCCTTTTTGGCGCCCTTCTAAAGCAGGGCGCCAGGCGCCAAGGGCGCCACGGAAAAAGGGCGCCAAGCGCCAAGGGCGCCATGGCGCCTTTCAGAATGTGGGCGCCAGGCGCCAAGGGCGCCACAGAAAAAGGGCGCCAAGCGCCAATGGCGCCATGGCGCGGCGCCCTTTGGCGCCCTCAAATGGCGCCAGCGCCATGGCGCCATTCCATCACTAATCGCAGCTACACATACACTAGTTTGTGTAGCGATCGACGTTGATATGCAAAAATATAGCAATATTTGGACACATTGATTACCGGTTTTGGGTACCGTATTTCCTCGAATTACCCCCCGAGGGTTTATTTTTTCAGAGTGAAAATTTTGAGAGAACAACGTGAAAAATGCAACAATAACCACGATTTATAAGTTTTTACAGCCTTATATAAGAATGTAGATGGTATAAACGATGTTCTAACGTAACACAGACATTTCCGGACCTTAAATTCATAGTGCCCATTTAGAGGGGGGTATTTCGAGGAAATACGGTATATAAAAGCGTACTCTTACCCATGAATTTCATGAAAATTACTGACGAAATAATAAATCCCCCCTCCAAATACCCCCCTCTTTTAACTCCCCCTCAAATTTCTCACTCTGAAAAAATAAACCCACTGGGGGTATTTCGAGGAAATACGGTTGTTTCGCTAGTCCTTTCTCTTAAATAGTACACTTCCCTTCAAAATGAACCCACTGCAAAAACTCCGGCTCAAATAGGGCACATCTAGAAAATATAGAGATTTCGGTTTGTAGATATTTGTAATGGCTTCACCAGTGTGCATATTGCAACTCCCAAACGAAACACCATATTTCACCTAATAGCAGAGCAGTACACAAACATTTCATATGCATCCGCCATTTGAAAAGAATACCGTATTTCTTCTAATAGAACGGCATACTTCCAATAGAACGGCACCTCCAAAAGAACGGCATACTTCCAATAGAACGGCACCTCTAATAGAACGGCATACTTCCAATAGAACGACACCTCCAAATTCCAATAGAACGGCATGTTTTGGCACTTTTTCCACTGACGAAATAAATAGGATGTCAGCCTCCAATAGAACGACACTTTCAAGAGAACGGCAGGTAGAAATCACGTTAGGAGGATGCCAAAACACCAGAAAAAATGAAAAGTGGGTGGTGAAAACATCCAAGGTGTTCAGAACTACTATTGAAGGGTTGTTTTCACATTTGGTATTGCTCAGTATCATCAAAAGTAAAAATTGTATTCAAATGAAAAATGTGTAAAAAATCGGTGAAAAGAATAGAACGGCAGCCTCCAATAGAACGGCACCTCCAATGGAACGGCACCTCCAATAGAACGGCAGGTGAAAAAGTTTACGAAAAAAATAAAACGGTGCTCTTCTATTAGAAGGAATACGGTATATAGTATTTACACATTTTTAAGTGAAGAGATGAAGCCAATGCGAATTTTTGGTTGGCATAGAAAAGGTATACAATTTGCCATTTTTACATTTTTCATAATCTTGGCAATGGAAAGGTGCGTTTCTGGATGGCCCTGAATTTTTCGGCAAATGTCATTTTAACAAGAGTTGTTACTAGTACTGTACTGTAAGTGAGTAAAAGTAAAAGTGAGTGTAGTCACTTCCCCACCCATTGTAAATTCGATCATTTTACACTGCCATTTTCACAGCTGTTTCAATTTGATTGAGACATTTTTTTGCTTTTTATACACCGCATAAATTTTTCGTTTTACGTTTTCTGTTCTCGCGTACTTTCAACAAGTACGCGTAAAAGGGAGTACAGGTACTTTTTCCGGAGGAAACGTAAACGTATTTACTCAGTACTCTAGTACACGTATTTTTCGAGTAAACATAAATACGTTTTAACAGTTATATTTTAACTGTTGTTACGTGTCTACAGTAGAGGTGGAAAAAAGGCCATGATAAATGGCGCAAAGAGCCGAGGGCGCCATGGCGTCATTCGGAAAAATGGCACAAGGAGGAAAAAGGCCCAACAGAGAAAGGACAGCAGACGCATCATAAATATGTCGCCACGCCAGAGATAAATAAATACACCTTTTATTACATTTTGATGGCGCCATTCCTTCCGTGGTCTACTGTGTAAATGTTGTTTAATTTCAGACACCTGAACTTTTTTCATTAAAATTTTAAATTTATTTTTAAATTTGTCGCTCTTTGATGACGTAACGTATTCTAGTTTTTTTTTGCCCTCAGTCTTAAAATTCAATTGTCTCAAAGAAACTCTTCCTTTTATATGATACATGCGAAGAAATATGGTATCTAATCTACTACAGTTGAATATCTGTATCTAAATAGTAGCTAGCGTATCTTTCCTCGACTAAGTAAAATACCTTTAAATAGGCTTGTATTCATTCCAAAAATATTTGCACTTTTTCAGACAAAATAAAGCGATGCGATGGATAATATTTTATGCACTCTTTACGTATTTGGGTATATGTTTCAACTGTATTCGTAAATTTGTTAATTAACTTAATATTAATAGTTATTTTCTCACATACCCAGAAAGATATTTGTTTAATGCTATTTAAAATGGCATCCTATCAACTTATTTATGCATTACTTTGGTAGCAGTTTTAGGATGTTTTCTTTTGCGACGCACAATATCTATGGTCATTTCTTGTTTTGACTCTTATACAGGTCAAATTTCTTATTGTCATCAAGACAATTGATTTTTGTTGTTGTGAAAATTTCCCCCACATGTTTTGCAAATTGTAATTTCTCACCTAACCAAAATACATTTTGTGAAAATGTGTCTTAGCATCTGTTTTTGAGTGACAGCCCTGTCTGCTTCAATTTCCTGCCAAACGGTTGCATTTGTTCATTTAGTTACCATATTTTTCTGAATAAACTGGCTGGAACATATACAATAATACAGCAACATCTAATGAAGTGACACAATGGAATCTATTGTTTTATTGGATTCAAAGGTATTAATTTTAAGTGCCTGTATTTAAAGTGCCACTAACAGATGTTAATATGTTAGAAAAAAATTGAGCTATAAAGCATCAATTTAGACCAATTTTTATATGTGAATATTATAGAAATCTTCTTACCTCTATCATCTATATGAATATGGGTACCTATATATTTATGTATATGGTAATCATACCTAACAAAACATTTGAGTAAAACATGGTATGTAATATATCCATATTTACATTGTGATGTTGGCTTTTGCACATAGTACCTACCTACAATGATGCACAGTTGGATGCTTTTTCTAATGTTTTTTTCTTTACTTTCAGATTTATCATTCATTTCATTTCACTTTTAATTTTAAACTAAGTAAACTAAGCTTACTTTACTCAACAAATGACACATTTGCGTTGTAAATATATATCGGATATCGTATACCTATGTACCGTATTTCCTCGATTACCCCCCGGGGGGTTTATTGTTTTCAGGTTGGAAAATTTGATGGGGGGATTTCGAGGGGTTCATTATTTCGCCAGAAATTTTTTGAAATCCCAGTAATAAATCGTTGTTTGTAACGTACACAGACGTTGAAAAATGCGATAAAAACCACCATTTATAAGACTATATAGACTTAATAAGTACGTAGACGGTATAAACCCTGTTCTTACATAACACACTCATCGTTTTTAACGTGTGTTCTGCGTTTCCCGGAGCTTTCGTCATCCATGTTCTCTGTATACTGAAATTGGGGGGGGGTATTTCGAGGGTGGTATAAACTCATAGTGTCCGTTTTGAGGGTGGGGGTATTTCGAGGGGGGTATATTTAAAGAAGATACGGTATGTATTTTTGTCTGTAAGTGTACACGTGCAAACATTCACTATTTCTCTTTTTTCTGGTTTCTTGCCGATTAAATTGCGTCAGGGATATTGCTTTTTGCACATTCTACGTTGCATAAACGATTCACTACACACATAAAGTAATGATGCTTTTCGGATATAATATCAGGTTAAGGAGTAGATATTATCAGTTGGTGTTGATGTTGTATAATGTTTCTGAAAAAAATTTATCAAACGCTTTGAATTTTTGACAGGCTGCACTATTTTTGCTTTTTTCATGTGTTCTTTTCTCATTTCCACATCGAATTAAAAATTAATTCACAGATACATATTCATCCACGCAGTATCCAAGGAAAAACGGACATAAAAAAACTAAAACACTTCAAAAATGTGCACAATTTCCTGCTGCTGTAGATGTGTGGTTTATCCCACATTAATTCTAATAGGCGCCATTATTCTACTACTGGGAATGGTGCATTTATTTATGTGTCAGCCATTTTATTTTATTTTGCCAGGCGTCATTGATGGGGTGGTTGTATTGGTAGCTGCGTTCCATAGTGTCTTTTTGAGATATCCTGATGCGTGAGTTTGTTTGATGGGTGTTTTATTACTTGTGGTTTTTTATAGTTACTGCCAGTGCCAGGATTTTGGCAGAGTTGTTAAAAGTGC
>OZ038456.1:6104603-6149438 GCA_964036195.1 Sphaerolaimus hirsutus | reverse complement strand
CCAGAACTGGCAACTGGCACATGATGCACAATTCCACAAGCGCAGTGGACATCGTCAGCCCCCTGCCGGCTGAGGTCCTTCCCTGGAACCCCACCACTGAGCCGAATCTTGCAACAACTGTGGAAGTGGCCGCGTATTTGTACAGATCTCCGCTGGCAGGCATCACTTCGCCGCTGGCCGATTACTATCTTCATTATCCAATGCAGCAAGTTACCATTATGGTTCACTCTGGTGGCAATCCCAAGCCCTGTAAAGTGTAAAGTAAAGTGTCTTATTTTTTGTATCCAAATCGTACGTTTTTGTATCCAAAAATTTTGTAGAAAAATTCGATTTGGATAGACAAACATAAGATTTGGATAGGAAAATATAAGATTTGGATACATGACATACTTTACATTTGACATTTTGCATGACAATTTACATTTGACTTTGCATTTGACTTTACATTTCACACTTTATTTTACACGTTTTAGGGCTTGGAACATTGACCTGATTGTAAATTCTAAATTGTTGTTCGCATTCTGCATGTGAAAATCTGATTGCCATTAGGGTGTCAAATTTCCGTTTCGTTTTCCGTTTCCGCCTTTCTGCAGGAAAATTTTTTACCTTTCCGTTTTCCGGCAGCCAAAAAATTTTTACCTTTCTGTTTTCCGTTTTCCGGCAGCTGAAAATTTTTTACCTTTCCGTTTTCCGTTTTCCGGCAGCTGAAAATTTTTTACCGTTCCGTTTCTGTTTTTCCGGCCCATTTTTCCGGTTTCCGGCTGAAAAATTTTTACCTTTCCGTTTCCGTTTTACCAGGCTATTTTTCCATTTTCTGGCTCGATTTTCAGTTTTCTGGCATTTTTCCATTGTTTTTCCAATCTGTATTTATCTTTTTCCACTATGGTGTTTTTAACTACCAGGTTCTTCTGTCATTCATAATTTTTATCTGTATCCAAACTGTAAAAAAAAACAAAGTAATTTTGGACAAATACTTTGCAGTCCGCTGAGTATACTTTTTACTGTTCAGTTACATCAAAGTTCACTTTTGCTAAATTCTTATTGTTGTTGTAGTGTATTTTTGCTACCTTTTGATGATTTTTTGTTGGTTCAGTTAAGCTTGAACTACAAGTGAAGTTACTGGCATGATTCATAGTTGCAGAATGTACAGCTACCACAATCAAAGCCAAACAGGCTAACCTGTATGCAGGTTTTCCTTCTGCAAATTTCTCTATTACCGTGCAAATTTCACTTTATTTTTTTCCCGTTTCCGTGAAAATTTTGCTTTCTGTTTTCCAGCATTTCATTTTTCTGTTTTCTGTTTTCCGGCTGACAATCTTTTTACCTTTCCGCTTTTTGTTTTCCGCTGAGTGAAATTTTTTTACCTTTCTGTTTTCGGTTTTCCGGCAGAAATTTTTTTTTACCTTTCCGTTTTCCGTTTTCCGTAAAGTGAAAAAATTTTACCTTTCTGTTTTTCGTAAAAAAATTTTTTTGACAACCAAATTGTCATCTGGACTGTCAAAATTCATGCTGAAAATTCACTGAATCAGGAAAGATCCTTCAAACTGTACACTGAGACTTAAACTTTTACCACGCACACATTTACACATTTAGCTTGCCTGCAGTTAATTCAGTGTGCATGTGTTTGTGCCATTTCTAGTGCTGTTCGAGGTAATATAACAGCAGACTAAATTATGAATAAATAATGTCATTTCATTGCAGCACTCTTTGTGAATATCGACAAGCAGAAGACACACAAATGAAACCAGGTGCCACTCCCAGACCCTGTAAAAGACCCTGTAAAGTGTCAAAGACCCTGAAAAATGTCATGTGTCATGTAAAAGACCCTGTAAAAGGTCATGCGTCAAGTAAAATACCCTGTAAAATGTCAAATGTCATGTAAAAACCATGTTAAGTGTCATGTGCATCCAAATCTTATTTTATCGTATCCAAATTTTATGTTTTTGTATCCAAATCTTACTTTTTAACATTTGATTGGGATACGATAAAATGATATTTGGACATGTCACATGTCACTTTACAAAATCTTTTACATGACATTTGACACTGTGAGGGGTCTTTTACAAGACACAATGCATTTTACAGGGTCTTTTACACTTTACAGGATCTTTTACATGATCACATGACATCTTACAGGGTCTTTTACACTTTACAGGGTGTTTTACAGGGTCTGGGAGTGCCCCCAGGTGCCAGTTCCGCAAGTGGTGAAGTGAGAAGTAAAATGGCAAAAGCGAAATAAAGCGACAAAGGCAAAGTGAAATGGCAAGTAAACTGGCAAAAGAAAATTAAACCAAATAAAAAATAAAAATTAATGTCACTTCGATTTTGCCATTTCACTTCGCCCTTGCCATTTACTTATCACTACTCCACTTGCGGAACCGGCCGCAGACATGATCAGGGCCGTGCACATGGTCAAGAAGATGAAATTTCTAAACACTGCAGCTACACGAAGCGACGGTGCGAGTCTCGAGGATTGCACTTCACAGTGCGCAAAATTAGGGCCAGGTGATGAAGTGTGAAACATTTTTCGACAGACCAACTCATTGCTTCTGAAATTATAAGCTGGTGGATTGGAAAGCTCAGATAAGCTTCAATACCCAGACCCTGTAAATTGTAAAATGAAGTGTCAATTGTCATGATAAACGGAAATATACACTCCTGGAAAAATGTCTTTATCCCTTCAATTTTTTTGGTTCAATGGTGAACCAAACAGTCAACATGGGTCACTGAGAGGTGAAACTCATACATAGGTGGGGTAATTATGTTAACCCCCCACAGTAGAAATACGGCCCCCCTCCTGCGTACATAGTCAATAAATCGTTAACTGTGAACGCAGTGCCTTCCGAGATTTTTTTAAGCTTTTTTCACATTTCGCTTAATGCGAGCAGTCGTGAGCTGGCACGGTGCCAACATTTCGCTCTGTTCAAAAATAAAAAAATAGGCACCATGCCGGGTCAATATTTGTCTGCCACCCAATGGGAGACGATTTTGAACGTGATGCGAAATCAATACCGAGTGCAGAGTATCAAATCACCTGGGTATACCATTTTGAATACAAATTGGCAAAGTGATAAATATTTAAGAAGTGCATCGTTTTTTTCACATCACATCGCAGTCTTTTTCATCGTTTTACCAGGTTTTCTTCTTTGTTTGAACGTTTTAGCATAAGGGATAAAGACTTTTTTCCACCGGAAATTTGACTTTGGATCGCTGTCAAATGACCAGCAAGGCACCCAGAAACCTAAAAATCGACATGTGGCATAAAGGGACCTTCATCTACAAGAATTTTACATGTCATTTGACACTTTACTTTACGCTTTACGGGGTCTGTGAGTGCCCCCGGAATAGGAAGGCAATGAAATGGGGCAGCAACTTATTTAAGAAACGATAAAAAGGCCGCCACAGAAAAAACGTGCCTGGCTAATGCTTTTCTTTTTCAGATCAGTGCAGATGCTTTGTTTACAACCACTTCTATGACTATTGCCAACTTTCTGTGCTTCCGTGCAGCAGAGTGGATTTAATGACACCCGGGGCTAGCAGTGATGCTTTTGAACTGGAACTTTTAGGTGTGTGGTGAGATTTTTTCTGAAAACTTGAAGTTAATCTGAAAATGTATGTGTTGTGTACTGATCATTTCAATTGCAGAACCCACAGGTTTGCTCCAAGTGACAGATACACACACAGTCATAGGCGGCGTAAGTGCTTGTGACATTGTGAATGTCACAAGCGGAATTTCGGGTGTCACAAGCAGAAATTTCAGTGTCACAATGTGACATTCACAAGCGGAATTTCAGATGGCCACATCATACAAAAATTCACTTCAATATTTTACATTCTCACTGCTTTTGATGAAAATCAAATCAGCATTTGGCGCGAATTCCGTACGGCGCGTTTTTTGAAATCTCTCTATGGTTGCCAATGGTATTTACATTTTTTTTTTGTCTGTGTTGTTGTATTTAGGCTTCATTTATGTAAATATGTACAAAGACATAAAGGGAGTGGAAAACGAAAGCGCTGCAATTGGGGAAAAGCATCAGTTCTGATTTACGTTGGTCATTTTATTCAATTTTCATCATTTTTTGAATTGCATTCTTTCAAAGCTTGATAATTGCAGATGGCTACACCAGAGTTGTTAAAATACCAGTATTTTTGGAAAGTAAGTAAGTATGTAAGTATAAATACCCATTTAGCCGGGTATTTCGGGTAAGCGTACATACGCTTTCGCAACTCTGCACTGTATACAGTTGTATATTTATGCCTATAAACACTTATAAGTCTGTGACAATGTTGTATTTTTCTACGTCTAAGTATGGGGAATTTCGTAAAATTTCTGGCGAAAAAATAGACCACCCCCTCAAATAAACCCCCCTCGAATTAACCCCCCTCAAAATTTGCTGGAGAAATAATAAACCCCCATGGATGTAATTCGAGGTAATACGGTAGTAAAAAAGTGTCACAAGGTCAAATTTTGGCCAATGTGAATGTCACAAGGGAAAATTGGGACCTTGCGCCGCCTATGCACACAGTGTTGGATTATGCTGTCATAAATCAAAAATACAGAGCATTGTGTGTCAAAGGTGAATTCTTTTTGATCAATAATATCAATAGTATTTTTTTACAAACATGTTCATGCCAGCACATGTTTATTTTCTTGAAAATATAACTTAAATAAATAGAACAGTTTGTTTTTGTTTACCCCAGCCCCTGAATATTGAAGTTAATCATGCATACTCTTCAAGTGATTCCAGTTGTGGATAATCCACAAATCATGGATATTTACAGAACTTTGTATAGAATGAATGGATCAATTTGAAGTAACCTAAAAATAAACAGAAATTTTTTCCTATAAAGTGCCACATGTAATAGAATTTGTAATTGATGTTGGATGAATAAGCAATCCAAAAGCATCAGTGTTGTAAGAAAAACACAGTGAAAAATCTGTGTGTGTTCTGCCTGCAGTGAAGCAGTCTTCACATGCATAAACGCCCTTGAATTTTGCACCCTTGAAAACAAACCATGCCACATGAAAGGTGAAACGTGGCCACTTGGAGCAATAAGATTTGTACTGGGTAAATAGGTTTGCCCACAACCATGCTAAATACCATAAATCCTTGAATAAGACCCTAGGGGAGTTATTTTTTCCTCAGACGTTTTGCAGGGGGGGTTAAGCAAGGGGGGGGGAGTTATTCGAGGGGGGAGTTATTTTTACCTCAGAAACCTTGGACTTTATTCATTGCATGGATGTAGTCTGTAACTCATGTAATTCATGTATTTCACTGTCCAACAACAACAAAAAGAGTGTATACATTGCATACACACACATCATGTATTTGCTTTCGCTGCTGTAGGCTCATATTTTTTTGTATTTTTGTATTGTAATGTTTTCATCCAAAGGGGTAGTTATTCATGAGGGGGGAGTTATTCAAGGGGGGAGTTATTTTTTCCTCGCCTCGCCAACAGGGGGGAGTTATTCGAGGGGGGGTCTTATCCGAGGATTTGCGGTAGGCATAAAGTTCTCCACCGATAACAGCAGCCTGCAAACATCGCAGATGCGCCAGGTGTGGCACATTACGGTCTGAAAGGGGGGTTCAATGAAAATGTAGACAAGACACCCCTGGAGACATTGAGCTCAGTGCACGTGGGACAGGAGTGTGCTTGGCAGTGCCTCAAGTAAGCCTTTGTCCTGTTTTTTTTGTCACACATCGAGGCCGAGGGAGGAATCAGGTTTTGAGGCACCCTGAGCTCAGGCCCTGCAAAATGTCAAATGAAATGCAAAGTGTCAAAAGTCATGTAAAATGCCCTGTAAAATTGCAAACTTATGTACTTACATAGCGTTTTTTCCTTATGATTCAACTGATCAATGTCTTTTACACAGGAAGCCAGATTGCGAAACATTTGCATTCAATAGGGAACGAATGCAGTGCACACTTTTCGGCCAAGTGGACCACACTGACAGAAAGGAGGAAATTGGTACGAGTGTGTACGTCAAGGCCGGTGGTGATGACGTCTGAATTGGATACAAGGATTTGGTGAAAAATGCATGTTTTTGTAGACCCCACTTCTGAATGATAGAATTTAGAACATGCCAATATTAGTGATCAAATCAAATTTTCAAGCTCCAGCAATTTCGCGTGCGCGTGTCTATCCCAAAGATAGCTTTAGTCCCCAACCTTCCCCGGGAACAAAACGACATTTCAAAAAGTGCAAACATATACTTTTTACTGTTTTTCTCATTGTTGATTGTTCTAATAATTCCTAACAAATATTATTTGTGTGTTTCGTATAAAATTGATTGTTTTTGTAGACCCCAGTTACAGAATGATAGAATTTAGAGAATGCTAATAATAGTCATTACCGTAAATGCTCGAATAAGTCCCGGGGGAGTTTTTTTTTGTCAGAATATGACTTAAAATGCATGATCAATATATTGTATGAATGGGGTTATATTCATGCGTGAATCGGTATTTAATGCAATGAAATCAATCTTGGTGAGCACCAGCTGTAAAAGAAGTATACATTCTTTTTAATGTACACATACACATTCACAGCATTTTTGTACATGAATGTACGTCTTTTCCACCCAAAAGTTGGGGGGAGTTAATCGAGGGGGTGAGTTATTCTTTCCTCAGTCAGTTAACAGGGGGGAGTTATTAGAGAGGGGAATTATTCGAGGATATACGGTAAATAGAATTTTCAAGCTCTAGCCATTTCACACGCGCCTAGTGATGTGAAAAGCGCCAGGACTTTGGCGCCAAGCGCCAAAAGCGCCATGGCGCTTTTCCGACTCTTAGCGCCAAGCGCCAATGGCGCCAGAGCAAAATGGCGCAAAGCGCCAGAAGCGCCGTGGCGCTTTTTGCTTTGGCGCTAGCACGAAGCGCCAGCGCCAGGCATTTTGTTCCTGGCGCCGAGCGAAAATAGCGTCACGGCGCTTTTACATCACTACACGCGGTTGTGTCCATCCCAAAAGATAGCTTTAGTCACTTTTTGCTGAACATGATTAAGCGCCTCACTTAATTCAACTCCCATTCGGATTTTACGTGATAAGAAATTTTAACTTAGAAAAAAGTAAAATATAAAAACTGAAAAATTGATTAAAAAAACACAAAAATGACGAAAATAACATACCGTATTTCCTCAGGCCTAAATGGCATCTAATCCGCTTGGCATCTGGACCTGGATAGCATGAATTTCTGCCTGCTTGGCATCTAGACCCGCCTAGCACCTATCCAGTGCCAGATGCTAAGCGGGCAGTGGCGTAGGTGCCAAGCGGACGGCTGGGGCCAGGTGCCAAGCGGGCAGAGGGGTCTAGATGCCATCCAGGCGGGCGGGCGGGTGACGGGGGAGGTATGTGAACTCAGGCAGCAAACACAAAGGGCAAAGAAGAATGGAAGTACACATAACAATGGATGTCCCTTTGTGTTTGGCTTCTGAGCTCAATGTTTGACGCATACCCCCCCCCCCCAATTTGAACATGGCAATGTATTTTTCGGATGCCCCACAGACCCGTCAAAGTAAACGAGCAAGCCAATGTAAATGAACAGTCAATAAAATCGAAGAATATGGTATGTAAATCGATTAATTTAAAATGCAAAATGTGAATGGCATGTGCTGTCTTGTGGGTGTGTGGGGGGGGGGGTTCAGCCCACTTGGCATGTACACCCACACGGCATGGAGACCGCGCGACATGTGCCGGCATGTAGCCCGCTTGGCATCTATGGTATGATAGATGCCATGCGGGTCTAGATGCCATGCGGGCAGAAATCCATGCCACGCGGGTCCAGATGCCATGCAGGTTTAGATGCCGAGCAGTGCAGACTCCCTCGAAATACCCCCCTCAAAATGGACACTTTGAACTTATAAACCCCCCACCTCGATATACCACCCCCCAAAATTTAGTGTAAAGAGAATGTAAATGACAAAGGCTGCGGTTTGTCATCCAGGCTATGCAGAACACACGTTAAAAACGATGACCCTGTTATGTGAGAACAGTGTTTATACGTCTACACACTTATAAACACCTTCCAGGTCATGTAAGCCACCCATTTTTTTATTTCACTTCGGAAGCTATATCTCGGGCTATGGTGGGGTTATAGAGCTGAAAATTTGTGAATACATAGTTGTAACATCCCTCTACTCTGCATCAATGGGGGGAGGCATGGCGACTAACTACAGGGTGGGTCGCCCTATATGCAACAATTTTTGGCAAGGTTTTCAGTGTCCCAAACAAGCGCACCACCCACTTGATTAGCTACACTAAAGGGGCTGTATCTCCAGTTGCGGGGGTGGTAGAAAGCTAAAATTTTGGGGGTATCTTGGCAACACCCACCCCTACTATACGCCAGTGGGGCAGCTCCCGATGCCCCACTACAGTTTGTGCTGCTGTGTATAAAGTTGTTGTTGTTTTAAAAACGACCCAAGTGTCCCAAGCAAGTTCACCACCTAAACAAATTAAAAATTTTTTTTTGAGAACATACCTTATATAAAAACTGAATTAGGTTTTAACCCTAGTCCTGCTAATTAAATTTTTTTCCTTTGTTTAGCCACCCCCATCATATATGGCAGACCAAAAATTTAACTTTTAACCAATTTTTTGTTCCACACTTGAAAAGTCGGTTTACAAAGTTCAGTAGAGGAGGGTCTAAGGTTCGAAGTTACGTAAACAACATGACCTCCAAAATGGTGACATAAGGAAATTTATTTGGGGTGAATTCTATGATGTCATAATGATGTCATTGCAAGAACAAAATTTTACAGAATTTTCACTTTTTCATTCCACCCAAATAAATTTACTTATGTTGCCATTTTGGAGGTCATGTTGTTTACGTAACTTCGAACCTTAGACCCTCCTCTACTGAACTTTGTAAACCAACTTCTAAAGTGTGGAACAAAAAATTGGTTAAAGTGAAATTTTTGGTCTACCATTTATGATCGGGGTGACTAAACAAAGGACAAAATTTTGATTAGCAGAACTAGGGTTAAAACATGATTCAGTTTTATATGAGGTATGTTCTCAAAACTTTTTTTGAAATTCGTTTAGGTGGTGAACTTGCTTGGGACACTTGGGTCGTTTTTTTAAAAAAAAAACAACTTTATACACAGCGGCACAAACTGTAGTGGGTCGTTCGGAGCTGCCCCACTGGCGTGTAGTAGGGGTGGGTGTTGCCAAGATACCCCCAAACTTTCTACCACCCCCGCAACTGGAGATACAGCCCCTTTAGTGTAGCTGATCAAGTGGGTTGTGTACTTGTTTGGGACACTGAAAACCTGGCAAAAATATGTTGCATATAGGGCGACCCACCTTGTAGTTAGTCGAATTCAAATGGGATTTCAAAAAGTTTATGGCAAAATAATAACCCCCCCCCCCTCGTAATACCCCCCCTCACTTAACCCCCTCAAAATTCTCACTCTGAAAAAATAAACTGTAGGTGGAAATATGGCTAGCCAATCATGCGTAAAAACGTAACGACAATTCTGTGCAGACACTCCGACGACTCGAGAACGACCATGTGTGACCGAATGACGGCCCGCGGTGCACAGGGAAGTCACAGTGAACGTGCGGTTCGCTGTGCACTGCAAATCCGCCAACGAAGCCGCAGCCCCAGGACGGTACGCCCGAATGGACACTACTGCGGCCATGAATTTATTAATTATTGCTTTTCCGTTAATTACGTAATTATTTCCCGTGTGATGATAATTTTTTCATTTCATGTTTCATTAATTAAACTAATTAGGTTACCCACATTGTTAGTTAATTAAGTGACTACTTTCGTTTTTCTGTTTAATGCATTTCCCAATATGTACTTTCGAATGTTATGATTTTTAGGTTTTATCAAGTTTACATTTTTGGTCAAAAAGGGTGCAGTGTCTGGGAATGGGTTAGAAAGGCTCTAATGTTTCTGGTTAAGCTAAAAGGTGTTGACTCTGTTAAATGCTTAGACGCCCCGATAGATAACATTCAGAAAATTCCCCGACCAAGTGCTTTTTACTTAGGACTAGGTAATGGGTGGAAAAGTGGCAAACGGCAATTATTGTCGACATGCGACTGCAAGACACATGCAGAGCACAGTTTACAGTGAAGAGCACAGCAGTGCCAATTAATTATTCCCATCACCCAGGGTGATTGGCGAACTCACAAGTGCTAGTGTTTTTGCAGCGTGTGTTCAGGCCCAAAGTTCCAACCCTTACCCGGCAATGCAATAACCTTGAACAACCCCCGCAAATGAGCGTTCTTTCTGTGGCCTTGGTCGGGCGCGCTATAAAATATTTCTTACCTAAAGGGGCGCAGGTTGATAACACGTGTCACACCACCTGCTCTAAATTGTACCGTAACCTCTGAATAGAAACCCAGTTTATGACACTCACCCTTGAGATAATTTGCATTTTAATTACGTCATTGATAATCACAGTTACTTTACGCTTGATTTAATTCACGTTTGCACCCGTTTTATTTAATTAGTTATTTTTCCCGCATTTAATTAAATTACTTGTGACTTGTACGCTGTATTAACAGTTTTCCAGTGATCATTGAATTCGCCTTATATTTCGCTCATTACGGTTAATTGTTGTGTCTCTGATTTAGTATTCATTTCGCTTATGGTAGATTTTTGGTGATTATAAAACGCGCTGATTTTACATTTTTTCACCCACTAGAGGCTATACGACTCACTTGAGCTATTGTGACATTGACTCTGATATATTGCTAAATAAAGTTCCCGTGAAACCAACTTGGTCCCCCTGAAGCATACTAACTGCTTGAATTTTAATTTGAATTTTATTAATTTCGGCTTTACTTTAATTACGGCTTATTAACAATTAATCGAAGTAAACCGCCGGCAGCAGTTACGAAAAGGGATTGGTAAGTTGCCGTGTCCGTCCTCAGGAACTGTCAGGACCCCAAGGGGTACTGGCGCCGTTCCTGATTTGCGTGTAAAATCCCCGTACCATAAAAACAATTATCTATTTAATTACGCACGCAATTAGAAGCGCAAAGGGACCGGAATTTACAATTCTCTGCCGCGGCAAAATTCGACGAGTGGCGTATTTTTGTGGTAAAAACGGAAACTAGTAAAATTAGTAAAAACGTAAAATATCTGACAACTGGTAGCGTAGCGAGTGGTTTCCTAAGCAAGCCATAAAGTTTTCTGTCTGGGGCGCCTGATCAACGCCTCTACAAAAACGGCTTCACGGATAACGAATCACCCCAAAGGGAATTGAGATCGAGGGGGCCAGCAAGCTTACAAGGGGACACCATAGAACAAGTTTGGCACGCTGCGTTGGAGAAGCAAAAACAAGCACGAAGACGCGCGCGACAACAGAAGGCTGGGCAAGAAGTGGACGCACAACTTGCGGCAGCTGAGGGTCAAGCAGAAGACAGTGAGTCGAACGATTCGGTTAACCCTGAAACAGACGTGCCGGAAGCGCTAGAGGAGAGTGAAAGTCAACGCTGGTCTGGACAGACAGCTGAGGATACACCGGTAATCAGGTTATCAACGGTTGAAGGCGCAGGGCCTGCGCCAGACAGTTTTAGTCAGTGGAAGACGCCAGCTGTACCGGCAGCGGCACGGCAGCTAACGTCCAGCGCAGAAGCTGAAGAAGCGCCTGGGACAAGCAGACAAGCTGCAGGAAAGGAAGCATGAAAGACAGGTAAGTGGTCTAAGCTTCGGAGGACACTGGGTTGGAGCGCGGGCAGCTCATCCATATCGCCTGGAGTGCGATCGGGTTCTGAAGTCGGTTCAGACGGATACGTTGGTGACAGCGAGCCTCTAGGGCAGCCGTCGATACAACGTGATTATCCTTTGATTGCAGCTGAGCTTGGAGCTACTGCAGATCAATTTCCCGTGATTGAAAATACCGTAGCGGAACTGTTGGAGACAGCGACGCAGAGTGGAGACACTTCCCCGGCGCTGCAGTTAAGCCCACCGAAGAGCACTTCGACGCCGAGAGACGTGTCAGGCAACAGCAGTCGGAACTTATCGAGCGACCAGTCGAGATCGCAGAGCGCAACTGCAAAGGCTAGACGCCAGTTAATTAAGACTGAAATTTCAAGTAATCCCCCCGTGATAATTATTAGCAGCCCCGCAAGCAGAATGACAAACAACGGCGCGAACCAGACGGCGGCTCCGGCGCTGGAAGACAGGTACGCGAAGGTCACTAACACGAATTTAATTTACCAAGCTACCATAATGGATCTAGACCCGGTGCAAACAACGCCATCCTGTGCACAATGGACACCCAAAAAGGCATGTGAAGCCGCAAAGAAATGGGCAAACATGATGAGTCAGGCGAGACCGGTTGGCGCTTTCTCACAGAATGGTGAACCAGGGGACTTGCGTATGGTGACACTAATTAAAATTGCTATGAATTTATGGGGAAGTGACCCAGTCGCCGAGGTACCTAGGGTGGAACATTACTTGCAGGAATTCGAAGCGCACCACAGCGTACATGGCGATGATATAGTTGACCTGACGACTGCGTACCAGCAGCATAATCAAGCCCTACAAAATCAGAACGTGACGCTGGGAGGAAATTCACCGGCCAGTGGCCAGCAGCCGATAGTGCTGACCAGTGGTCAAGCAGCGCCTTTACAGTCATCAACGGTACCAGCGGCGCCCCCGTCGGCAGCTGGAACAAACCAGGTGAGAACTGTTACGCAGCGACGCGCTCGATCCCGCTCGCCGGCGTCTTCAAGAAGCTCGTCAGCTACGTCCGAAGTGGCAAGGCCCACGGACCCGGGACAAAATTGGCAATTAGAACAAAGCAATGCGGCAGTCATTACAGCCTTAGCACAACAATGTGGCTACTTTCGCGGCAAACCAAATGAGGGTTTCAGGGACTGGAGAAGGAGCTGGGATACGGTATGTGATGCGCTGCGCATAAAATTACAGGAGCGGAAGCCGCTGGTAAAATTGTTTTTGAAAGGCAGTGCCAGAGCCATTTTCAACACTCGATACAGAGAACTGCATGACCTGAACTACAAGGACATGATGCAAGCACTGGAGAAGTTCTATGAAAATCCGAATGACAAACATCATGCACAGAGAGAGATTTTTGAGACGCGACAGGGCGCAGATGAGTTGGTACTAGAATGGGCGGTACGTTTGGAAAAATTGATAAAACGCGCCTATCCAGGCATGGGGCATGAAAAACGAGGTGACACATGCATGATAAAATTTCATGGAGGATTGAGAAATGAAATTCGGCGCAATGTACCTGTCACGGCGTCTATCACTTGGAAAGAGATGGTTGACAACGCACGCGCACAAGAGAGCTTTCTGGAAGCAGAACAGAGCCAGAATAAGGGAGAAAAATCCAAACAGGATGTGGTTGCCAGCGCTACAGACAAGGTAATGGACAGGTTGATGGCGCTAAACATGCCCGCCATGGCTGGACTGCCGTCCCAGGCCGACAAGACGTTAGAGACAATGGAACAGAAAATGACTGAGAGTGTTGCCAAATTCGACTCTGTGCACCAAGAGATAGCGAAGAAATTAGCGCAACTGGGTGCGTTGGAAGGTAAACTTTTGGGATTGAATAGGGACCCCCCTAAATTGCCCCCACGAAAATTTGACAAAGGATGTTGGGAATGTGGCTCTGAAGAGCACATCAGATATGAGTGTCCCAAACTAACTCCAGAACAAAGGGAACAGTATTTCAAAAGGAGCCGCGGCGGCGGAGCATCCAGAGGAAATGGACGTGGGCGCGGTGGAGGACAACGCGGTGGCTATCAGAGAAATGATCAAGCCCAGGCAAGGCAGCCAGGTATGATGCCCATGCAATACGCATATCCGCAGTGGCAACCAGCTCAGCCGATGCCTGTGCAGCCGGCGCAGACGATACAGAGGGCTGGCGATATGAACATGCAACCGCAGATGATGGCTTATCAAACGCCGCCAGCTAATTGGATGGCTATGGGACCGGATGGGCGCATGCAACAATATAACATGCAACCGGTACAGGTAAGCAACCCCCACGTAGAGTCGTTGAACCCCACGCGAGTGACCAGTACGACCGGAATGACCATGCATGTGCGCGAAGATGATCGCTGCATGATGATACGTCCCGTTAATAAATTAATCCCTGTGATGCAAGGCTTGGAATTAGAGGCAGATGAACCTGACGAACTGGTTCCAGAGTCACCCGAAGAACAGCAGCGCACTACGGGAATGCATGTGCTCGCGCAAGAGCGGGAATTCTGGATCAAACCATGGGCATACATGCGAACTGAAAAAGGTTACTTGTTTCGAACCACCTGGCTGGCCTTTCTACGCAGGATCGGAATGCATGATTTGAGAGAAACGGACTGTACGTTGTGGCCTAATTGCCCTGCAGACGACCACTCGGACACGCTGACTGAGGTGCCCTTGGACGTGCTCATGAACATCAGTCTGGACCCGTTTTTGTACGCCACGCCGGCCGCTCTGCCGCCGCGTACTGGCTCCAGCAACCAGATAGACAGGTATATGGGTTTTCTGTCTACTGAGGAAGGGGTGCGCCCCGCGCCGCGCGCGTACTCAGAACCCCCCTACATGCCCCAGGTCGCACAGTCGTTGTTTTTTGTATTGGCAGTTGGGTTAATTATAATGGGATTAGTCTTATTGCCGGGCGCGGGCGCGACTACCATGCCCTCGTTTCCACTGCTCTGCAGTGACTTGACGGATCACTACGATTTATACACGTACCCCCCTCTACCAAATTGCACGGCTATTGTTGACACTACGGCGTCATTAGAACGGCCACGAAAATTAACACTGACAATATACAAGCGAAACATGGTAGAATATCGTGCGGCAGCGCACAGGTGTGTGGCCTCTACCAGAACGGCAAGGATGTATCAGAACTTCTGGGGCGACGTAACGCTGGAAAAATTTGATTCCAACCCCCGAGCTGTGGGCGCCGCTGAGTGCGAAGGCATGATTAAATATCATAAATGCAACAATGGGCCCATGACCCCTGTGAGTGATCTGGACAACGCATGGGACACCCAATACCCCACCAATGTTAGCTACTCAGGACATGGATTGTACTGTTGCAAATGGGTGAGTGAAACGACGCCACACTGTGGGCTGTTTCGAGGGGAAGTACGAATGAGATATGGAGCCAACACCATGCAAAGCACGCTGGGTGAGGTTAGTAAGTGCAATTACGAAATGGGTGCATGCACGCTAGAAGACGGCAGCCAATTAACATGGAAACCGAACCCGAAGGCGGAATGCCCTTATGAAAAATGGCGTGAAATGCATGGACGCATTAGACAGGATATCTGGCTAGCCGATGATCATACACTATCACTGTCTTTCAGAGCACATGAAGAGGTTGAATCATGCGGCATCAAATTATGGAAATCGGATCAGGATATAGTAGTGGCACCATTTGAAAAGACAGTAATTCGAAACGTCAGACAAAAACGAGCGCAAGGTCGACCCACGCTGGGAATAGTGAGCGCAGGCCAATTAGCAGCCAGCATGCAGGCGGTATACGAAACAGCAGAACAAACCATGCGTGCACAGGCCGTAGCCACATGCAAGAATGTGCAACACTTCCAAGAATTTGTGCGCCTGGCTATGAGTGAACACGCCACTACGACAGCCCGCTGGTACATGAATGATAATGAATTAATTGCCAAACCCGCGCCGGACGGATTTTTAGTCCACAAATGTTTCGCGGTAAAAACATACGAGATAATGAAAGAGAAAAAGTCTCCAGAATGCTATGAAACAGTTCCTGTGCAAGTTAGTGTACACGGGCAAAATGTGACGTTGCACATGAATAGGTTGACAAACATTTTGCATTTTCAAGCGATCCCGGGATCATGCACCAATGCTCACAATCGTGTGGTAATGTTAAATGGACAGTGGTACAAATATCTACCGGAAGTAGGCGGCCTGGAACAGTTACCTATGTATAACACACACAGTTTCCCGCAGAAATGGCAACAGGAAAAGGTTAAGGATGTGCATCATCAGATTTTTGCTGCCACGACCATGTACAACTTGTCAGAATTACTGCCGACGACCACTCTAAATGACGTATGGCATGCATATTCAATCGTGCGGCAAATTACGCAGGGGGCGGAGCCGAAGGTGGAATCACACATGCAAAGGCATCGAACCTTGGCAAAATCGGTATTGGCGCTGGGATGGTGGGATTTTGATACCTGGCGCACCTGGCTACAAGTATGGATTTACCTGATATGTGCACTAGTCACCATGCAGTATATACTAGCCGCGCTCATGGCTGCAGCGCCGGAAATGGCCATGACCATGGTGAACCGAGCAAAGGAAAAAATCAAAAAACGACCAAAGACAGAAGAAAAATCCAATATCATCATCGAACTGGCTGAGGACCGCCCTAGCGAACAGGTGAAGGTAAGAACGGTAATTAACCCGTGCGTGGGAATGCCAAGTGGCATGCCCACACTCACGGGCGCGCGTCGTTTTCCCGCTATACAATACAGTATCAACAGAAAATGCGATCTGGAAGAAGAATCGGTATGCATGATCACTTTCTCGACGGAAGAAAGAGATAACATACATCAAGTAGCCAATCGACGTGAAGAAATCGTGCATGTGTACTACAGCCCATCCATTACCATAACCATCGATGGGAGAGAATATCGAAGATGTCTACTGGACACAGGCGCCATGCGTTCATTATGCAACAGAGACGTGCTGATGCGGCACAAGGAAAAGGCTACTAAGCATGATGAAGTTTCACCTATTGGAGCCCTCAGGTGTGCAGCAGACTCGAAACTTTTGGTATTGGGACAGATGGAAATACCGGTAACCATGGGAAACCACACCTTCGGGATTGTGTTTCAGGCAGTGAACGGATTAGCAGGTGAAATTTTAATTGGCGCAGACGTCCTGCGGCACATGGTAGTAGACCTACCTGCAAGGGAACTACGAATCCCTACGGCTAACGCGATAATTCCATTTGACAACCCCGACCCGGAAGTGCAGCAGCGCAGAATTTACGCCATTGTGAACGAAAAAATAGAAATTCTGGCTAGACATGAAGCGCTAGTGACGGCGAAATTATCTGCCCCCATGGATGAAAAGTTATTTACGGTTATGGGATTGGATACGGTAGGCGAACGCTGTGGAGTTATGGCTGCTTCAGCGGCGTATGAAACCAGTGCCCCCGTGTTTCAGGTGAGATGTGCAAATGTACGAAACCAGCCCGTAGTGCTACAGGTAGGACAGCGCATTGCAGTGGTCGAACCAGTGGACTGCGTGCTGAAGGTGAAACCTGGAGACCCCCCCGCTGAATGGGTGAAGCAGTGCTATGACAGAGATGTGTGTCGACAGGTTCAAGCGACTGAACCTCCCCCCAAAGTAACCGAAGACAAATTAGGACCTCCACTACAAGTTGCATGTCCAGATGGACACGTGATGGAATTTACCGTGCCAGAAACATTGACGGACGAACGCAGAGAGGAACTGAAAAAGGTGATTTTGCAGTACAAAGAAGCTTTTGCCCGACATAAGTATGACATCGGCTACAGCGAATTAGTGGACTACCGGTTGCAATTAGTGGACAAAAAACCAATTGCATGCAGAATGTACCGGTTGAGTCTGGATGATCAGCAATACTTAGAAAATCATTTGAGATGCCTCATCGAGCACGACATCGTGGAACCCAGTACGAGCCCGTATTGTGCCCCCACGCTGGTGGTATCCAAACCGGATGGATCGAAGCGGATGGTAATTGATTACAGACGCTTGAACGCTGTTTTGCACGCTCCCCAATTCCCATTACCCCGCTTAGATGAAACAGTTGAATCTTTATGTAGCTGCAAGTATTTTTAGCAGTGCTGACATAAATCAAGCTTTCTATAACATTGCTTTGCATCCAGATGATCGACACATCACGTCATTCAGAAATGTTTTTGGACAATTTCAACTGAAACGTTTACCCATGGGATTAAAATGCTCACCCAGTTTAGCGCAGCGCTGTTTTGAATTAGCTATGGCCGGCTTAATACATCGAAATGTATTATTATACATCGACGATTTACTGATTTATAGTGCAACCTGGGAAACCCATTTATATGACATAGGACAGGTGTTAGAAAGATTAATTAGAAATAATTTCAAAATTAGCCCAAAAAAGTGTTTTTTCGCACGCGTCACAGCTGTACGTTTTCTAGGATTTATGATTGGCCGTGACGGCGTGTGCGTACCGGATGATAAACGGCACATAATTCAGGACTGGCCGGTACCCACTACCGTAAAAGAGGTCAAGGGTTTTCTGGGAGCTATCGGTTTTTTCAGACGCATGATTCACAGATGCGCAGAGCTAGCTGTACCCTTGTCAAATCTCACGCGTACGGGACCAAGAGAAAATTACAATAGCGACACCCCGGTGGATTTGACAGTGAAACCCAAGGCACTGGAAGCTTTCCATAAGCTCAAGGAAGCATTATTAGGAAGCCCATGTCTGCAATTTCCCGATCCTAAACGTATGTTTATAATTATCACGGACGCCTCTAAAATTGCTGTTGCAGGCGTGCTAGCACAACGAGCAGAGGACGAGAAAATACTACATGCATGTGCCTTTTACAGCCGGAAGTTAGGTGCAACCCAAAGCAAATGGCCAGCAATTTCACTGGAAGCATGTGCAATCTACGAAAGTATACGTAACTGGCATTGTTATCTGGCGGGACGACCCTTTGAAGTCTGGACTGACGCCAAAAGTATTTCGTGGGTAAAGAATCCTAATTTAGAGACTACCCCGCACGCCATGCTACACAAGTTCGCTTTAGCAGTTACACCGTACCAAATCACGTTCAAACACTTGAGGGGAAAAAGCAACGAATTAGCAGACGCATTATCTAGAAGGCAAGACGCGCCAGTGGTATTCGACGAGAAAAAGGACCTGGATGAGGCTTTTGAGCAGTTCGCACAAGTTACGTGCCGTGAAATCGCTATCCCGCACGATAAGCAGGTTACGGTAGCTGCGGCGAGCAGGGCAGCGTACCAGCCAATCAGCGAACGAAGCGACATAAACGAGGAGGCGGAGTTACTGCAACCAATCAGCGACCGAACGCGCGGGCGAAAAGAGGCGGAGTCACCCGGGCTGCGAGAGCGGCAGCGGAATGCGGAAGCACCTGGAACTGGAACAATGGCTGGTGGTTCAGGAGCCGGAAATGGAGTTGTTTCGGGTTTAACGGGTGCAACCAAGCGCAGTACAATCATGGCACTACCTCCCATGACTTCGGTTGACAAATTGAAGCGACTACAAGCAGAAGAACCGTACATAGCCACCACTATAGAAGTGTGTCGCGCAGATAATTTTTACAGCGCCGCGCCGTATTTTATTGACCAATACGGTTTATTACGTCGCCAAGCGGGAACGTCCCAGATACCAGGTATACAATTATACGACCCAGTATGTATTCCATCGGAATTAGTTCCATTCGTGTTAGAATTAGCTCACAATCACCCCACGGTGGGCCATTTAGGAATAATAAAAACATTTGAAAGATTACAGGAATTCGCGTGGTTTCCAGGAATGCGGCCAGAAAGTGCGCGCTGGGTTGCCACCTGCCCTTCGTGCAACGCCAAGAAAGGTCTCAGAGCGGCAATGCGAACTCAAATGGTGTGCCGCCAGGTAGCCAAAAGGCCAGGTGATGTGATAGCAGTAGACGCAATAGGACCTTTATTAACCACGAAACGCCGAAACCGACATGTGTTAGTATTTGTTGATCAGTGCACACGTTTTGGAATTGCTGTGCCCGTTCCCGACATAAAACAAGACACAGTATCATTTGCATTTCTGTTGCACATTTTGCCTATATTTAGTGTGCCGGCCATTATACTCAGTGATAACGCCCCTAGCTTTACTGAGGGCACTTTTGCCAAGCTTTTACAATATTTGAACGCGACCCAACATACATCATTTGCGTACACCCCCAAGAGCAACGGAATGGTGGAACGTAGGAATGGTGTTCTGATGGAAATAGTATCACACTACGTAAATCGTACACATGACGATTGGGACATACATTTAGGCGCCGCTGTACATGCGTACAATACATCGAAACACCCTTCCTTGCAAACCACCCCCTATGCGTTGCTATTTGGCAAGCCTGCTGCGTCCATGTGGGAGCGTATGATCGAGCCTCCCCCTGACAACGAGGCATTGCCCTCATTGCCGCATAAGCGCGCTCTTATAAATGAATTAGGCGCGCGTCTGACCACAGCACGCGAAGCAGCGCACACCGCTTTAGCAAAGGCGCAACAAAAAGAGCAATTTTACGCCAATCGCCGTGCGCGCCGATTGAATGTGCAACGCGGGCAAGCGGTACGCGTATACACGCCGCGTATTACTCAGTTGACGGGCCCTAGTAAGAAATTCGCGCCTCGCTTTATCGGCCCGTATGAGTGCATTGATTATGCCCACCCATTAGTGACTTTGTTCAACAATATTAATAAGAAAATCTATGTAGTTCATGCAGATCGCTGCAAGGCAACCAGTGAATATTTAATTCCCCCTTCTTACAGTGAATTATACGGCGACGACTAAAATTGATTGATTAGCTGATTTATTAGCCGTTACGACCATCGCCGTCGCGTCAAGCAACATGGAACCAGGTATAACAGGTGTGATGTGTGTGTGAAAGTGTGTGTGTGTTTTTAGGAAGCTCGTGCACCTCTTTTGCCCACGGGCAACTGGACCGCACGAGTTTTTATTGCTTTCCCCGTTCATTAAACTTTCGCAACCCATTATTTTTATCACATTGTTATATTTATAATGGCTTCGGCCTCTCGCAAACGCCCATTTGAAGGTGCAGACAAATACCCATCAAATCCAAGGAGACAAATACGCATGGCGCCTGCGGCGGTGGAACCATTCCCCCGCGACAACTTTACCGCGCGCAGCAAATGCAAAATGGACCGGAAATCTACCCCAGCAGAGGGAAATTCGAAGGTTGGGTAGATAGAGTGTATATTAACTCGGGCGCCGACGGGCATGTTGAGTATCAGTGCCATGTGAGAATTTCTGAGCAAACGATGGCGATACTCAGCGAAAATGAGCAGTGGGTGAATGCGGATGAGGCCTATCCGTATTTTTACTATTCAAATAAGCGGGCCAAGGCGGCCAGGGACAAACGGACCACCCAGCTGGTGGATTTGTGCGCAAGAATTCAGAAACAACACCCTTCGATGTTTTTGCCCCTGGTGCGCCACGGAATGCGTTTCTCGGCGACCGCAATCGCACAGAAAATAGAAAATCCAAGGTACTGGGAGTTCACCGGCGTTGCGATATGGGGTAATCAGACAAAGTGCCCCTTAAACGTTGCCGCCCCAGTGGTAGTGAGTACGCAGGGCACGCGGCGCGTCACTCAAGCGGCACGTACATTGACGCGTGGCGACACTTCCGGCTACCAGCCCTATACGAGCGACTGGAAAACGGCGCGGCTGCGAGCGGCCTTCACGCCGTCGAATTACAAAAATCTGGAACCGCTGGGCGCGGCGGAGCGGGGCGATGCCGGGCCGGAAAAGTTGGTCATTTTACACAGGGAATATGTGAGTGACAGCAGAGTGGAAAATTTGAGTGCTGGACAGTTGGGGCTGGCCCACGTCGAGTATCACGACTTGAATGATCTGGACGTGTTTGGCGACGAATTCTACGGCCATGCGTACGGGCTGCAGGTCGCCACAGCCGAGGACATCAGCACAACGGGCATCCAGCCGGACACAGAGAACCGAGACAATATGGACGCATTTCTCAGGTATAAATTGGGTATTTTAGCAGCGGCCCACTGCTATAACGAGTCATTTCTGCGGTTTCGGGCGAAACGCACAACGGATGTGTGCGCACATGTGTTCTGGGAGCACACGCCGCAGGGCACTGCATGCGACATTATGGTGCGCCGCCCGGACCCAGAAGAATTACAAGCTGACACTTTCGAAGGACCAGAAGAGCAGCGCGTGCGTTTGCTGGAGCAGGTGAATACGCAGACACAGCTGTTGAACCAGGCGATGCCCATGTCAGTGTTGAGCTTGGTGCTGGCCAGACCAGACGAAGACAAACCAGCGGCGGGCAGCCCCAATCTATCAGTCAGAATTACCAGTGTGGAATCAGAGCCAACCACTACAATGCTGCGTGCGAAATTGGACATGGCGGCGTCGCAGTCAGCGCTGCCCCGTACTCTGGAGAGTGGAAGATACATGGTGCGCGGCTCAAACGACTCGCCCAATTATGACCGAACCATGCGGTCACTGCAAGCCGCCCTGAACAAAGCGCCGGTCGGCTGGGTGCCAAAAGTGGTTCAGGGGTCAAAAGTACTCACCCTGGAGGCGCAAATCCAATTAGCTGTGATATTGAATTTGCGTCTGCTGGATGACGAAACTGACTGGGCGCTAATTAGCCGCGAGGCTAATGAGTTGTACGAATCATTGTTCAGAGGAAAAAACGAACAAATGATTCAGGCCAAAGTAGGTGAGTTTTTGCCGCAGCAGGGGCAGGTAGAAGTTTTAGGAGCTGTGATCACAGCCGTGCGAATGCGCAAACCCCTTTTGATTATGTGTGACTCGCCTTTCGGGTCCGGGAAGACGACCACACAAAATCAACTGGCGTATGTGTGTTCACGCGGCTATAATTATTATAACTCGAGACCCAGGGTGCGCGCGGGCTCCGACTTGCCATCGGACAAGCAGCCGAACGCCAAATACCATTCGACGCTCATCACGTGCACGGTCAACTCGGCGGCCGACGAAGGCGCGCGCAGGGCCCTGACCAACCTGAATAAATTAGGGCAGCGGGATATTTTTGGGGCTTTGGAAGTTTTGTTGCGGGAGCGCGCGAAATGGACCGCTATGGCTGATACGCCATTTTCTGAAATGCAAAAACTGGAGGGTTTTGAAGAATTTTTGAAATTAAGAGCGGCATTTCCGGTGCGCGTTTTGAGCCCCATGTGGGAAACTGACCCCACTTATAATACCACCCCCGCGACCCAATTGCCAACCCTGCACACCCTAGCACAGCGAACCGGCCACAACATCGTCCGCCTCAGCCCCGAATGGACGGCAGCGCTGGAAAAGTACGACGGCGCCAAGAAGGACTACGAGCTGGTGGACGAAATTATCAACAACTGCACGGACGACGCCGTTATACGCGCGCAGCTGACCGAACAGGTGCCATTTCTCACCGCCGAAGATGGAGACGAGCAGCCATTCGATGACTTCGAGGCAGGCGTGGCGGGCGCCCGGGCCGGTGAGGCTAGTTTAGCTGACCAGGGATTTTGGGGTAAGGTGCTGCGTAGGGCGCTGTCTAAATATGTCAGGGCTACGGTCAGGCTGCACCGGGTGTTCTTGGAAGTGGTGCAGCCCGGTCAAATCCACGTCACTTTAGACTCCGCCCACGACACCCGTATAAAAAGTGTGACTGCGTGTGCGGTAATTATTGACGAAGCGTCTTTGGCGTCTGACGCTGCCGTAATTAGCGTGGTTCAGGCGGCTCAGCTCCCAGTGAACGGCATGCTACTTCTATTTGGAGACAGTAAACAACTGACGCGTATGATTCGCGTGCAAGACTGGGTGGAGCCTGTCCTGAAACCCGACCCCACCCTCATTGATAGGCTCACACAATATCAACTATGTCCCGTGGTTCACTTGGAAACAGTGTTCCGCGGGCATCGCCAGCTCATTCAGGCTAACTCTGTGGCGGCGTACAATGGACTGCTACGCGCCTACAACGACACTGCAGCGCACGGCGCCACCATGTTGCCCGCACCTGGCGACTTCGAGGATGGCGTCATGCTGTCATCGACGTTGGTGCACCAGGGCTGCGAATCGAAAGAAGGCATGTCCATTATCAACAAGAAGGAGCTGCGCATCATCCTGCACCTGTACGACTACCTAGTGGCCACGGTGAAAGAAGATCCCACCCTACCCTGGGCAGATCTCACAGATCCCGCTAGTTTACTAATTGTGTGCTTCTATGCGGCGCAGGCGCGCACCCTAATCAGTCGACTAGTAGCCCACACAGAACACGACGCGGCCTACTGGGCCACCCGCGTAATTACCGCCGACAAAGCACAGGCCCGCGAAGCGGAAGTGGTTATCATCTCCTGCGTGCGCGGCAGCCCGCCAACCGACTCCGCCCAGCTGGATGCCGATCCCAAGAAGGCGTACGGTAGAGTCGGATTTGTAGCAGAGTTGCCCCGGGGAAACGTAGCCACCTCCCGCGCCAAATGTGTGCGCATCGTGGTGGCCAATGCCGAGACCATGTTGTGGTCAACCTTTTTCCACCGGTTTCTGACGGTCGAGCACAAAGCCGACCGGATTTACTCTTACGAATCAGGCCAAATCTGGGGAAACGTGTTGGGATTTTGGCCACCGGAATGGCGCCCGCGGGCTGACTTGAAAGAACTAGTCGGACCGGATAGATACCCGGCCCTTGAAGAAGAGCTGCAGGCGGAATGTTTATCCGATATTGAAACTGCCACCGCGGGCTCTGACTCCTCCGCAGACGTGCGGGAGGAAGGTGTGCCGGTGTTGGAGGAAGTGGTGCCCGTTGTCGAACCAGTTTACCGCCCTAATGAAGAATATTCCCCCATTAGCAACGACATGGCGGCCATGGCACTGCAGAACGTAGCCGAGCCCCCCTCGCCGCCGCCCGAGCACCACGACGCGGTCGAGGCCATCCCACTGCCACCGGAGGAGGCTCCAGCGCAACAGGTAGAACACCACATGGAAAATGGTAATTGTGAAAATTGATACGAAACAATTTTTGGCCTAAACCAATTATGAAAGTTTTGAGGTGTAATAATTCATGCACAACTTTCGTCATCAGGAGAAACAGACAACTCTGTAACAAAAAATCAGTAATTAAAAAACATACTTGTCAATATTCCATGAAAACAATTAGAAAATCTTGTCGACGATCAATTTTCACACGCACGGACTGCGACATGTCGGTCGAGCAGGTAACTTGAATGTTGATTCCAAACTGCCCATCCAACAGTGGCACGATGCTGTGAAATAACACAGATTAGTAGTCTGATTAATTAGTTTCCAAAAAAGAAAAAAAAAAAAAAACTTTTTCTCACATCGAGCCCTGAGCGGGAACCGAAATTTCGAAGTTTCGAGCACAAAAAGCCGGCACGGCAGAAAGCTGATGCCATAATTCAAATGAAGACGAGCCATATTTGCACCCCCAGGGCATGTGACTGCCACAGCCGTCCACCGAAAAATGCAGAGAAGGCATGATTTTTGAATAACCAAAAAACGGCGCAAAACACTTTTTCTGAACATGTCGTTTTTAGCCCGGAGGTAAAAAATTAATGGCTGGTGGGATTGTAGGTGGAAATATGGCTAGCCAATCATGCGTAAAAACGTAACGACAATTCTGTGCAGACACTCCGACGACTCGAGAACGACCATGTGTGACCGAATGACGGCCCGCGGTGCACAGGGAAGTCACAGTGAACGTGCGGTTCGCTGTGCACTGCAAATCCACCAACGAAGCCGCAGCCCCAGGACGGTACGCCCGAATGGACACTACTGCGGCCATGAATTTATTAATTATTGCTTTTCCGTTAATTACGTAATTATTTCCCGTGTGATGATAATTTTTTCATTTCATGTTTCATTAATTAAACTAATTAGGTTACCCGCATTGTTAGTTAATTAAGTGACTACTTTCGTTTTTCTGTTTAATGCATTTCCCAATATGTACTTTCGAATGTTATGATTTTTAGGTTTTATCAAGTTTACATTTTTGGTCAAAAAGGGTGCAGTGTCTGGGAATGGGTTAGAAAGGCTCTAATGTTTCTGGTTAAGCTAAAAGGTGTTGACTCTGTTAAATGCTTAGACGCCCCGATAGATAACATTCAGAAAATTCCCCGACCAAGTGCTTTTTACTTAGGACTAGGTAATGGGTGGAAAAGTGGCAAACGGCAATTATTGTCGACATGCGACTGCAAGACACATGCAGAGCACAGTTTACAGTGAAGAGCACAGCAGTGCCAATTAATTATTCCCATCACCCAGGGTGATTGGCGAACTCACAAGTGCTAGTGTTTTTGCAGCGTGTGTTCAGGCCCAAAGTTCCAACCCTTACCCGGCAATGCAATAACCTTGAACAACCCCCGCAAATGAGCGTTCTTTCTGTGGCCTTGGTCGGGCGCGCTATAAAATATTTCTTACCTAAAGGGGCGCAGGTTGATAACACGTGTCACACCACCTGCTCTAAATTGTACCATAACCTCTGAATAGAAACCCAGTTTATGACACTCACCCTTGAGATAATTTGCATTTTAATTACGTCATTGATAATCACAGTTACTTTACGCTTGATTTAATTCACGTTTGCACCCGTTTTATTTAATTAGTTATTTTTCCCGCATTTAATTAAATTACTTGTGACTTGTACGCTGTATTAACAGTTTTCCAGTGATCATTGAATTCGCCTTATATTTCGCTCATTACGGTTAATTGTTGTGTCTCTGATTTAGTATTCATTTCGCTTATGGTAGATTTTTGGTGATTATAAAACGCGCTGATTTTACATTTTTTCACCCACTAGAGGCTATACGACTCACTTGAGCTATTGTGACATTGACTCTGATATATTGCTAAATAAAGTTCCCGTGAAACCAACTTGGTCCCCCTGAAGCATACTAACTGCTTGAATTTTAATTTGAATTTTATTAATTTCGGCTTTACTTTAATTACGGCTTATTAACAATTTATCGAAGTAAACCGCCGGCAGCAGTTACGAAAAGGGATTGGTAAGTTGCCGTGTCCGTCCTCAGGAACTGTCAGGACCCCAAGGGGTACTGGCGCCGTTCCTGATTTGTGTGTAAAATCCCCGTACCATAAAAACAATTATCTATTTAATTACGCACGCAATTAGAAGCGCAAAGGGACCGGAATTTACAATTCTCTGCCGCGGCAAAATTCGACGAGTGGCGTATTTTTGTGGTAAAAACGGAAACTAGTAAAATTAGTAAAAACGTAAAATATCTGACAAAACCCCCTGGGAGTATTTCAAGGAAATACGGTAGTCACAATTTCACTAAAAAGAGTAGTGATGTAAAGGCACCGGGGCACCGGTGCCCCGGTGCTGGGCACCGAAAGGCACCAGCACCGGTGCTGGTGCGGTGCCCATGCAATTTTAAGAGGTGCCCTGCCGGCGCTGGTGCCATTTTTTGCAGAATAGCACCGCTGCCGGTGCGGTGCGGTGCCAATTTTTGCTGGTTCCCTTCGGTGCTGGCACCAGCCGAAAAAGTGGGGCACCGGCAATGGCACCGGCAGGATTTCAAGGCTTTGAAATCTATCACTATTCAGGACATGCGCATGTACACTTGAAAAGTGACGCAATGATACGTACCTGCGGTAGCTTTTTTAGTGCCATTTTTCATACATTTACAATTTTAAATCATGGTTTGCGGGTCGGATAAGAGTGATTCCGACATGTCATAACTGCCCAGTCCCGAGATAAGGCGGGTCTATAACAACGTTGTCATTTTTTATGGCAGATCGAGTTTGAAACTCAATAACACAGCCATTTCTGGGTCGATTTGGACCACTGAACACTTAAAATGATAGGCACATGGTGTAGATTCAATGTTGGAGTTTCGTTTAGTGATGTACTAGTCATCCCGATTTGACTCGCTTTTTTACACGAAAAATAAAATTTTCGGAACATGCATTCATTTTTTTCGTGTTGAAAAACCGGGTTCAATCGGATGACGAAAATTGAACACCGCAAACCCGATCAAAAAAAAAGAATCTACAGACAGCGCCAATTATTTAATGTTTTCAGCAATGCAAATCTGTAAAGATATGGCAGAATTTTTGAGCGTCAAAATCGATTGGCCAGATCGGCCGTGTAAAATGACCATGTTTCTCGACCCCTTCTTTCGGGACAAAGCAATTTTTTAAGAGTACAAAAAAATTGAAAGCCTGAATCGAAACAGCAGCAAAATCAGCTAATTTACAATAGAATGGGATGTTTATCTCAGCAGAACCTCGTTTGTTGCAGAGAGCTGCGTACACTGACCGTTTTTAATTGCCGTATTCTATTGAAACATTTGACCCGGTGCGGTGCCTTTCGGTGCTAGCACCGGCAACTGGCCGGTGCCCTTCGGTGCCGGTGCCGGTGCCAGTGCGGTGCGGTGCCATGTTTTGGCCAGTGCCCCAAGGTGCCAGGTGCCCTTTTTGTGCCATGGGTGAGGTGCCGGTGCGGTGCGGTGCTATTTTTCCCGGTGCCTTTAACATCACTAAAAAAGAGATAGTCCATCGGGTGACCCCAGTCCCACCAACGGGACACTATAAATATTTTAGCCAAACATACCTGAATAAGTTCCTGCGAAGACTCAGTGTAAAATCGATTTGCATCGGAACTTTGAAATCTTCGGAATATTTCAAGTAATCCGTCAAACCAATTTGCATGGGCAAACCACTCAAGTTTCCCCAGGAAATAAACAACATTTCAAAACGTGCAAACATTAACTTTTTACTGGTTTTGTCATTTGTTGATTGTTCTATTGATTCCTATATTTAATAATATAATTAAATAATATTTTTGTTTTTCATATACAAATTGATATAAATTGGTATAATAATGAATGAATTGTTGATAAAATCTAAGAAAATTTAAGCAATTTCATTTTTGAGTGCAGGTATTTTTTCACAGTAAACATCAACATATTTACTCAGTGATAAATTATACCATATTCCCTCGAAATACACCACAGAGGAGTTTATTAATTTGCAATCAAATTTTGAGGCAGGTTAAAGTTAGCAGTGACTTCCAGTGGTAAAAGTGATCCTAGGCATACAGCATTGTATTAACAAAAAGTACATCTGGTGATACATGTCTGATCCCTCTTCCCATTTCATTGTTTAAATATGTGATAGCTGAGCCCCACCAGGCCAGCAGACAGCACTCCAGCCAATGAACCAGCAAACACCAACCAGTTTTGCCAACTGGTGCTGTGACCACGCCAAGCAGTGGACCCTCCTGGCCAGCTACCAGCAGGCTTTGAAACCTGTTGGCATCAACAACTGGACCAGTATGCAGCAGGCATTGAGAGCCTGTTAGACTGTTATAATTAGTGTGTACCAGTTAGTTGTACACCTAATTTAAGTGACAATTCACAAAGTGAAACAGTCAAAGTCCATTGGGCCTGCATCAATAGCTTGGTGGACTCCAAGGTCCGGACTCACACCAAAGCTTTATTTTGAGGTCTGCCCTAGCATGCACAAAAGTGCACAACGCGAAAGGCACACACTCAAACCTGCCACAAGGCAGTGAATTGCAAAAAAGAACCTATTTATCATTTTTGAGTGGTTGCCCACCCTAGAGTGGTGCTTGACTAAGTATATGGTCTGCTTTCACCGCAAACAATGCCACACAGGCACTGGTAAAGGTGAAAGTACACACATATTATACACCAGAACTGGCATCTAAAAGATGGCCAATGAACAGGGTGCCAATGATGCCCCTGCATATAACACTTGCTCACAAATGAGTGATAGTGCCACAAGGTACAATGCTGAGGCACCAGCAGCAAGTACTGCCACAAACAAAAATGACCAGGTTGATATAGTCAATTGCATGTGCAATTTCATGCAAAATATGATGGACAAGCAAAACTAGATGATGCAAATGCTGACAGAGAAACTGTGCAGCAATCAGTCAAGTGGCACATCTGTGACAAATTCCACTGACTTGACAGGCGACACAGAGTACACACCTGACCAAAGGCATTTGTGGATGCCACTATTGAATGACAAATTTTCCACATTTGATGGGGAGGATGCCCTGAAATTCAAACTGTGGATGGGTGACTTGAAAGCCAGGATAAGGCTCACAGGAGCACCTGATGAGTTTTCTGTCATCCATGTGTGCAAATGCCTGAGTGGCAGGGCTCTGCACAAATTTGAGCACCTGCCAAATGAAGACAGGCAGACTTTTGATCAAGTCTGTGCATTTTTGGAATTGCAGTATGGTGATCACTTTGCCACACAAAATGCAATGAACAATTTGATCACAACCAAACAGTCTGCACAAGAGCATGTCCATGATTACGGCTTGCTAGTGGAAAGTTTAGTGTGCCTAGTTTAGCACTGCCTGACACAAATACCACAGCACTGAAAGTGCAATTGAAGCACTATTTCATGGGTGGCTTGTACATTAAGTCCATGCAGAATGCATTGTATGCACTGCCAACCTATGAGTTAATGACATTCAAGGAGTTGATTGAAAATGCTGAAAGGCTGGAATTTGCTGAAAAGCAAGTGAAAGTGCATGCACCAAATGCACATAAATTCTGTGCCATGCATGGCACTCACACACATTCCACTGAGGAGTGTGACATCACAAAAAGCCAAGCCAAGCGAATTGCAAATGACAAGCTGGCAAGGCAAAATGACAAACCTGGAGTGGATCGCTTCAGTAATGCCAATCGCTTCCCACCTAAAATGCAGCAGCATGCTGCAGGTGCTGAAAACAGCCCAATGCACCAGAAACAGTGGTGTAATTTCCACAAATCTGTCACACATGACACACAGGACTGCTGGACATCCAAAAGAGACAATGCAAATATGATGCCTGTAAAAATGGAGTGGACAAAGTCCAAAGTGCACAAAATTGATTGTGACCAGGAGGGTGGACCTCCAAGTGCTGTGAATAGAGTGCAGCATGTGGCATGGCCACAGGAAGTCCAATTGAAGCCAAAAACTGGCTCAAAGGTCAATCAGCCAAGTTCATAGTTGAATGGCACACAATTTGATACCTGTCTCCCTGACAGTGGTGCTGATGTGACCATTGTGACTGAAAATGTGGTCAAAAAGTTGGGCTTGATGCTAAGGCCCACCAAGCACAAACTGCTTGCTGTGAACCAAATGCCAATTGACACAAAAGGATGCGTAGACATCCAAATTGGCTATGCAGGTGGCAGAGCCATGCACACATGCCAGATCTCAAATGAAATTGACTGTGATGTCCTGTTGGGTTGTGATGTGATGCCAAAGCTGGGCATTCACATGAAAGCTGCTGACAGCAGTAACTTGCTGCCAGAGTTCAGAAATGTGCCTGTCACTAATGACATTCAGAGGCAGTTGAGCATACACTGCCGATCAAAGATGTATGACCAGTCAGCACGGGTCATAATTCCTGACAAACAGGGCCAGTTAATGCCACTGCACAAAAATGAGCAACCAACTAAAGTGCTCAAAGGTGAACTGCAAAAATTGGAATGGGCCAAAATGTACAATAGTGGCAACTGCACAAATGTAGAAAATGTCAGCCTATTTGATGCACTGCATAAGCTGTGCGATGCATTCAGGCCAATGCACAGAAGAAATGCATGCCAAAATGTTGATGAGATTGGGTGCAAAAGTTTGGAGCATGACAGTGACACAGGTAATATGCTGCCTTGCAAAATTCCACCAAAACCCAAACCACCATGGAAATTTAGGTACAGGTACTAAGGAGAGGATCAACAGGAGACCAGTCCAGGAATTTTAGGATCAAAACAGGTGATACAGTGATTTTATTAAGTTTAGGTATTTGAAGCCAAATACTTCCTACACCCCCTGAGGAGTTAGCAGTGACTTCCAGTGGTAAAAGTGATCCTAAGCATACAGCATTGAATTAACAAAAAGTACATCTGGTGATACATGTCTGATCCCTCTTCCCATTTCATTGTTCAAATATGTGATAGCTGAGCCCCACCAGGCCAGCAGACAGCACTCCAGCCAATGAACCAGCAAACAACAACCAGCTTTGCCAACTTTAACTTTGGGGGGGGGGGGTATTTGAGGTTGGGGTTTATTATATCATAAGAAATTTTTGTGAAGGATCATAAATAGTAAAAATAGACTCACATACACGGATACCTATCCCTCCAGAGGAGTGATTTGCTATCTTTCAACCCCCACAGGGTCAAAATCTAGCCTACCCCTGTATCACCGAGTTCGGCCGTTCAATCTTGGAATTGCTAAGCCTGGCCCATACCAACAACAAGCTCTGGCAATTCCACTTGAACGGCAGACCTGCCATGCCATATCAGGCATGTCACTTTGACAAGAACCATATGCACAGCCAAGCATAAACCGTTGGAAGGTGAGACAGCCCTGTCGTCAGTAACGATGGCAAAAACACACATATTAAATACGGAAACTCATTGAGTTTCCGTGTTTGTGTTTAACACATAAACACGGAAACTCAACAATTTTGAAAACATGGAAACTGAAATGAGTTCTTTTTTGGAGAACATGGAAACATGGAAACACAGAAAATATGGAAATGTTTTTTGAGTTTTTTTATCCAAGCAATTGAAGGTACAACATTTGAACTGAACAATGTATGTATGTGAATACATAAGGTATGCATGTATGTATAGTGTGTAAATATTTATGTACATAGTATCCAAGTTAAACAATGAAATAAGTATCTAAAAAAACATGGTGTCTGCATCTCCTGGTTGTTTCGACAGTATCAAAGTGTTGAGGAGTGTCCACCAGGGTCTGCTAGCTAACACAATTCAGCTGAGGGCTCCTCACCTCCCAAGCTGTCAAAGGTTGTGGTCATCCATTTGGAACTACCTCCAGTGAACAAATGAAAATTTTCCAATACATGACAAAACATATGCAAAACCTATATTAGCTAAGAAAACCCCTATTTTAACAGTAAAATGCTGTAAAATGCAACTTTTTGTACTACAACTCGAGTTTTTACCAAAAACACTTTAGTTTTTATCAAAAAACTTGAGTTTTTACTAAAAAACTTGAGTTTTTACCAAAAAAAACTTGAGTTTTTACCAAAAAAACTTGAGTTTTTGCCAAAAAAATCAAGTTTTTTCAAAAAAACACAGAAATAAAACACAGAAACTCAAGTTTTTTTCGTGCAAAAAAACTCAAAACAGATATTCATTTTTGAAAAACTCAAAATACAGAAAGTGTTTTTATTTTGAGAACTCACCCATCGTTGGCTGTAACTCACCCTTTATGGATGTTCCTATGATCTCCATCCACATTATCTGCTTGTATTTTAATATAAAGTAGGTGATAAAAATCGTGAACTTAGGGAGGTATGGAAAATGAGGCGGTGATGCTGTGATTTTTCCCACCTGGTTTTGGCATGCCACTGAGCAAAAACGACATTTCACGCAGTGACAATCAGCATCACATACAATTTTTTGGAAGCACATTCCATAGATGCATAGTTGTAAAAACGTATTGACATTTACTCGATAAATACGGATATTCGAGTACTGCGTAAATACTTTTACATTTCCTCCCAAAAAATACCGGTACTCACTTACTCCGTAATTTTTGAAAGTACACGAGTACAGAAAACGTATTTGAAACAGGCTTTTCTTTTTCAGGGCATTAATGAAAAAGGATAGAAAAGCTTAAAATGGGGACAAAACATACAAAATAGCATAAAAATAGCATAAAAATAGGCAAAAACACATTAACTAGTGAATTTGATGGTGAAAACGCTCGGAAATAAGTGATTCTAAGTGATAATTGGGGCACAACTTCGCAAAAATAACCATTTTACATTGTCCGGTGACAAAAGTAATTTACTCACTTCTACTCATCAGTAAAAGTAAAAAAATAAATACTCTACGTTTATGTTTACTTTCAAAAAAGTTCAGTACCTTGACCAACTCTGTATAGATGGACAAAACCAGCGCGCACTGAATTAGCATTCAAAAAACGTTCACGCTCACCGCGCAATGAGCACCCACCTAAATTCTAACCAGTTCTAACATTTTCAATACCTACATGGTATTTTTGTATAAAAATATTTACATGGGTGGTCTTTTAGGGAGCGCGAAAGCATTCTGTCTATTCCTTTAGGACTTGACGTTTTACACATACCGTATATCCTCGAATAAGTCCCCCCTCTCGAATAACTCCCCCCTCTCGAATAAGTCCCCCCTCTTGTGAGTGTGAGGAAACAATAACCCCCCCCTCGAATAACTCCCCCCCCACTTTGATGGGTAGAAAACATTCATTCAACATTTCACCCTTACTAAAAACGTTTTATGTAGTTATTATCTAAATACATGTATTATCTTGCTTGCAGTTAGAGTTCACTAACATTGATTTGACTGCTTGTATTGTGAATTTTGTATTCCTACAAGTGATTTATATTTACCACCCAATTTACCCTATTTGTGCAGTAAATCAATCATACATTTTACCGAAAATTGTGACGAAAAAATAACTCCCCCTCGAATAACTCCCCCCTCTCGAAAACACCCCCCTCTCGAAAACTCCCCCCTCTCGAAAACTCCCCCCTCAAAAACTTATGACGAAAAAAAGACCCCGGGGGACTTATTCGAGAATATACGGTAGCTTGAAAGTGCATTTCTGAGACTACGCCGTATAATGTTGTCTCAAAAACGTTATTATTACGTTTTCTCTGGTACCCGGGTATTTTGGCCAGGAAAACATAATAAACCGGAGGAAAAACGTGCGGTGCCTTTCGTTGCTAGCACCGGCAACCGGCCGGTGCCTTCGGTGCCGGTGCAATTTTTTCAGAATGGCACCGGTGCCGGTGCGGTGCGGTGCCGTTTTTTGCCCGGTGCCCCAGGGTGCAGGGGGCCCTTCTCATGCCATGGGAGAGGTGCCGGTGCGGTGCGGTGCCATTTTTCCCGGTGCCTTTAACATCACTATAACGGTAGATTTTACTTAGACGAAGAAGTAGCTGAACGCTGCAGGAATATTGTTATATTTACAGAGACGCTTCAGGTTTTGATGATACTCAGGATCAGCGGAACATTCCCTGTAATTTCTGTAACGTGATAACATGACGACAACATGCATAACAATCATTACAATACTAACATCACTCATTGTCGCTGATCAAGGTCAACCTGTGGTACACACCGGCACAGGAATAAATGGTGAGCTACCTACATCACATTTGATCCAATTAAGGTTTGGCGGGGCAATATATTATATCCAATATCGGATATTGCCTATTTTTTCACATCAAATATTGAATATCGATATCGGGTAAATTCAGGAGGGATAATTCGAGGTAATACGGTATATACCCATTTTTAGCCATTTTCACCTATTTTTAGGAATTTTTCTCCCTTTTCTTCCTTCTATGCCTATATATTGAACCGCCACGACCTCCCAAACCCCCCAGAAAATTTTTCAGCTATCTATCCAACCTATGCATCTTGCTATCTATTTGCAACCTACCCAACCCCCCCCCCCCCCGGAAGGTCGAAATCTAGAATACCCCTGGGCATTGGTTGCATCAGTATTTTCGGGATGGATGGGGTTAGTGATGGAAAAAGCGCCAGGCGTTTAGCGCCAAGCGCCAAAAGCGCCATGGCGCTTTTCCTACCCACAGCGCCAAGCGCCAATGGCGCCAGAACAAAATAGCGCCAAGCGCCAAAAGCGCCATGGCGCTTTTCTGGATGTGAGCGACAAGCGCCAATGGCGCCACAGGGTAATGGCGCCAAGCGCCAATAGCCCCAGCGCCAAAATTTTTTTCTTCAATTCGTTTGTAGAATAATGACTACATAACTGCGACGTACTGCTGATGTCGATGTAGTCGATTTAACTTTGGCCATTAAATTTCAATCCACCAAGTAAGGGGGTAACTATTCGGGAAGGGGATTCAGTGATTAGAAAACAAAAATCCATTTTCTTGATATCAATCATCTCTTGTGTCTTAATCATTAACGTTTATAATTTGAGGCTTAAAATGAATAAAGGTGGATACAATGGATACATTTTTGAGAAAACAGAAGGCACTTGTTCCACGTCCAAATATGAGGACCTTTGAATAAAAAGCACAATTAAACACCTCTACTTGTATTCTATGTAAATAAAGTTGTCTCCTAATATTAATCAATATTTAATAAATATGTCCCATAACACCCTTACATAAATCAATCCAATATTTAGCCAGTTGACCTCAAAGTTGATCAACTGTAGTTTCGATTTCACAGCATCATGGCAATTGTTATAATCATGGTTGGCGCTTTTTTGGCGCCATTTAAAATGCCGGCGCCAGGCGCCAATAGCGCCACCAGAAAATGGCGCCAAGCGCCAAAAGCGCCATGGCGCTTTTTGAGAGCCCGGCGCCAAGCGCCAATGGCGCCACGCTAAATTAGCGCCAAGCGCCAAAAGCGCCATGGCGCTTTTTGCTTTGGCGCTAGCGCCAGGCGCCAGCGCCATGGCGCTTTTCCATCACTAGATGGGGTATTGCAATTCTGGCACCATTTTGATGTCCTGCATTCCATCTGAATGGAATAAAAGTTATCAACGATGATCGTCACATCGTTGATGGATGGATTACAAGGTGTTACAAATCGGGTGTCAAAAAAGCAACAGAAACGTTTTTGCACTTGCCCACAATTGGAAAACGGAAAAATGAAATGCTGGTAAACGGAAAATGGAAAACAAAATTTTCACAGAAACAGATTGCAGATTGCAAGATTCACAGATTGCAAGAATTTTGTCGGAAACCAAAATAGTTGCAGAAACTTTGCTGGAAACTGTGAACTAAAAAAATAATAATGACATCAAAAATGCAGTCGCGATTGTCGCACCACTAATAATATTTGCAGAGATCATACACAAAAAACTTGACAAAGACTGCCAAGAAATATCAAGTTCAGAGTCAGTAAATGACAGTGTGCTCATTGGTGAAAAGTGCTACTTTTCTACTGCTGCAACAAACTTGACTTGGCACTCAGCTTGGCTGGAATGCAACGCTACTTGGCAAGGTGCCAGACTGGCTTGGTTTAATGACAATATAGATGCGCGTGGGGACATACTCAGGCAGGCTGGAATTCACGTCAGTTTTGTACCACACGTCTACACCACAGTATAATTACTTGGACAATAAAAATGATTACGAAGCAGAACTTTTGCACTTAGACCACAAATAACTATTTCAGGGTTCCTTCCGAGTGGCATATCAATATAGAAACACATCAGCTGGTAATTGGGTATACAGCAGGGACGGATCATTTTCACCAGGTGAGAAATGTGCATAGTGTTAGTAGTTGTGTCAGAAAAATTGTCAACTTTTACCGAAACAGATGACCCTCAACCACTGAGTGAGTTGTGCAACTCGAGTCTGGGCGCGCACATGTTCAGCAATGGCTCCTGCTATGTCTACAACTCGGCACAGAGTCTCACATGGGCAGAGGCAGCTGATTCGTGCAACCAAATTCCAGGCATGGCATTTTTCATTCTGGGGCAGTCCCAGACCCTTCAGGGTGTCAAATGTATCCAAATCTTATTCTATAGAATTTGAGTTGAAACATAACATTTGGATACAAACCTAAATTTTTCGATACTGTAGAGTACAATTTGGATACATTTAGCACTTTACACGGTCTTTTATATGACGCATGACATTTTACAGGGTCTGGGACTGGCAGCTGTTAGTAATTGACTGATAGATAGTAATTGACCTTTTTTAACCTTCAAAAGTTCAAAAGAGAAACAAATGGAATATATTTTCCACATAGGTTACATTGGTCACTTGGCCTGGCCCCTGAGTGCTGAGATTGTGGAAATGCTCAAAGGGATGGATGGACTCGCAGGACACGATGTCTGGCTCGGAGCCAAAACTGTATGTTCAATGGTTCTTTTAATATACTAAGAGAAATGACTCTCCAAAGACAAATCAACATATAGCCAACACACACACTAGTTTACCAACATGAAATGCTCGACCATTTTGGTAAACTGTTTTGACAAAACAGTACGAAGCAGCGTACAACTCTGTACTGTGTTTCGTCAAAACAGTTTACCAAAATGGTCGAGCATTTCATGTTGGTAAACTAGTGTGTGTGGGCCCTATGCAAAACTGCACTTGCAGATGTCTACCAGAAATTTTGCCTTTTGATTTAAAAAAATCAGATTTGAAAAATAACCAGTTTAAAAAATCACGGGCTATCCCTAAATCGACAGGCACAAAATTTCACCAGCGGTTTTTTACCTCTCTCTCAGCTGCAGCCCAGGTCAGCCAGAACTGACAACTGGCACATGATGCACAATTCCACAAGCGCAGTGGACATCGTCAGCCCCCTGCCGGCTGAGGTCCTTCCCTGGAACCCCACCACTGAGCCGAATCTTGCAACAACTGTGGAAGTGGCCGCGTATTTGTACAGATCTCCGCTGGCAGGCATCACTTCGCCGCTGGCCGATTACTATCTTCATTATCCAATGCAGCAAGTTACCATTATGGTTCACTCTGGTGGCAATCCCAAGCCCTGTAAAGTGTAAAGTAAACTGTCTTATTTTTTGTATCCAAACCGTATGTTTTTGTATCCAAATATTATGTTGATAAATTCGATTTGGATAGACAAACATAAGATTTGGATAGGAAAATATAAGATTTGGATACACGACATACTTTACATTTGACATTTTGCATGACAATTTACATTTGACTTTGCATTTGACTTTACATTTCACACTTTATTTTACACTTTTTAGGGCTTGGAACCGCGACCTGATTGTAAATTCTGAATTGTTGTTCGCATTCTGCACGTGAAAATCTGATTGTCATCTGGACTGTCAAAATTCATGCTGAAAATTCACTGAATCAGGAAAGATCCTTCAAACTGTACACTGAGACTTTAACTTTTACCACACACACATTTTACACATTTAGCTTGCCTGCAGTTTATTCGGTGTGCATATGTTTGTGCCATTTCCGGTGCTGTTCGAGGTAATATAACAGCAGACTAAATTATGAATAAATAATGTCATTTCATTGCAGCACTCTTTGTGAATATCGACAAGCAGAAGACACACAAATGAAACCAGGTGCCAGTCCCAGACCCTGTAAAATACCCTGTAAAGAGTCAAAGACCCTGAAAAATGTCATGTGTCTTGTAAAAGACCCTGTAAAATGTCAAATGTCATGTAAAAAACCATGTTAAGTGTCATGTGCATCCAAATCTTATTTTATCGTATCCAAATTTTATGTTTTTGTATCCAAATCTTACTTTTTAACATTTGATTGGGATGCGATAAAATGATATTTGGATACACATGACACTTTACAGAGCCTTTTACATGACATTTGACACTGTGAGGGGTCTTTTACAAGAACATGACATTTTACAGGGTCTTTTACACTTTACAGGATCTTTTACATGATCTCATGACATCTTACAGGGTTTTTTACACTTTACAGGGTGTTTTACAGGGTCTGGGAGTGGCCCCAGGTGCCAGTTCCGCAAGTGGTGAAGTGAGAAGTAAAATGGCAAAAGCGAAATCAAGCGACAAAGGCAAAGTGAAATGGCAAGTAAACTGGCAAAAGAAAATTAAACCAAAAAATAAAATAAAAATTAATGTCACTTCGATTTTGCCATTTCACTTCGCCCTTGCCATTTACTTATCACTACTCCACTTGCGGAACCGGCCGCAGACATGATCAGGGCCGTGCACATGGTCAAAAAGATGAAATTTCTAAACACTGCAGCTACACGAAGCGACGGTGCGAGTCTCGAGGATTGCACTTCACAGTGCGCAAAATTAGGGCCAGGTGATGAAGTGTGAAACATTTTTCGACAGACCAACTCATTGCTTCTAAAATTTTAAGCTGGTGGATTGGAAAGCTCAGATAAGCTTCAATACCCAGACCCTGTAAATTGTAAAATGAAGTGTCAATTGTCATGATAAATGGAAATATATGTGTCAATTGTCATGTTCAGTAATATATATTTTCTTTTTGTTACAATTAACATTTTACATGTCATTTGACACTTTACTTTACGCTTTACGGGGTCTGTGAGTGCCCCCGGAATAGGGAGGCAATGAAATGGGGCAGCAAATTATTTAAGAAACGATAAAAAAGCCGCCACAGAAAAAAACGTGCCTGGCTAATGCTTTTCTTTTTCAGATCAGTGCAGATGCTTTGTTTACAACCACTTCTATGACTATTGCCAACTTTCTGTGCTTCCGTGCAGCAGAGTGGATTTAATGACACCCGGGCCTCTCAGTAATGCTTTTGAACTCGAATTTTTAGGTGTGTGGTGAGATTTTTTCTGAAAACTTGAAGTTAATCTGAAAATGTATCTGTTGTGTACTGATCATTTCAATTGCAGAACCCACAGGTTTGCTCCAAGTGACAGATACACACACAGTGTTGGATTATGCTGTCACAGATCAAAACTACAGAGCCTTGTGTGTCAAAGGTGACTTCTTTTTAATCAATAATATCAATAGTATTTTTTTTTACAAACATGTTCATGCCAGCACATGTTCATTTTCTTGAAAATATAACTTAAATAAATAGAACACTTTGTTTTTGTTTACCCCAGCCCCTGAACATTGAAGTGAATCATGCATACTCTTCAAGTGATTCCAGTTGTGGATAATTCACAAATCATGGCCATTTACAGAACTTTGTATAGAATGAATGGATCTATTTGAAGTAACCTAAAAATATACAGAATTTTTGTTCCTATAAAGTGCCACATGTAATAGAGTTTGTAATTGATGTTGGATGAATAAGCAATCTAAAAGCACCAGTGTTGTAACAAAAAAACACTGTGGAAAATGTATGTGATCTGCCTGCAGTGAAGCAGACTTCACATGCATCATGAAACGCCCCTAAATTTTGCACCCTTGAAAACAAACGAGCCTGTGCCTCTCCAAATGTATACCTGCTCCGAATGTATACCTGCACCGCCTGGAAGCATACCCACTCTGAAGGTAAGCCCGGCCTGAAGGTAACTGATGCTACCTGCGGGCCGGGCTTACCTTCAGAGCGGGTATACATTCGGAACGGGTATTCATTTGGGCCGCGTTGGAGATTAGCAGGCCGGTGTTTTGTATTGTTTTGTGAACATGAGCACAAAGGTCATCGATTCCCCCCCCCCCCCCCCCCCCCGCAGCTCACATCAATAACAATTTTCAGTGCATTTTAAGTGCATCAATACACTTGTGCATGTGTGGTTCACGTGCAATTACATGCAAATGTGCCACACACATAATTACCCCCTCCCCAAGTCATGCCAATGATGTAATTGCATGTAATTATGAGATTACTGTGCCTGCAGTTCATGGCTCACAATTAATTACAAAATTGTTTCCCATTATCCCCCCAAAAAGCCGTTAAGCTGTTAATTGATCAGCGCCAGCCACGAACTGGTGGCGTAATAATCACTTAATTGCCCAGCTCCAGCTTGAGAACGTTGATACTAGCAGTTGAAAATGATACCCGAAATGAGTTGAAATTCAATTTCTTGGATCATTTTCAACTGCTAGTTTTCAACGGTATTTGTGAAAATGACATGCATTAGCAGTTGAAATTGAAACCTGAAATTAAAATTTTGTACCCGATTTCAATTTCGGGTTTCAATTTCAACTGCTAATGCATGTCGTTTTCACAAATACATTGAAAACTAGCAGTTGAAAATGATACCCGAAATGAGTTGAAATTCAAATTCAGGTATCATTTTCAACTGCTAGTTTTCAACATTTTTGTGAAAACAACATGAAACTAGCAGTTGAAATTGAAACCTGAAATTGAAATTTTGTACCAGATTTCAATTTTGAGTTTTTTTTCAACTGCTAATGCATGTTGTTTTCATGAATACGTTGAAAACTAGCAGTTGAAAATGATACCCGAAATGAGTTGAAATTGAATTTCGGGTATATTTTTCAACTGCTAGTTCTCAACGTATTTGTGAAAACAACATGCATTAGCAGTTGAAATTGAAACCCGAAATTGAAATCTGGAGAGTATATGGAAATAAGTAGACAAATGATACAATGAAAGGCATTCTTCCTCCCCATCGTCAGCACTACCAGAATGCATTGTTTCATTTGTGTAAAACGTCAATCAGATTAAATGTTGGCAGATAATGTTGCACAAATGTTGCTCAAAAAGACACCGAATCACAGGCCGAACTGGGGGGGGGGTCACGCATCAAACATCAAACATTGGTTGCGGTCTTGGCGGCAAAACATAAAGAGCCATGCATTGTTGGGCCTCATTTGTATTGTTATTTGCCCTTTGTGTTTGCCGCACCGCGCCGATGGGTGCGTACGCGCCGCCAGTCGTGCCCCCCCGCTAATCTCCAACCCGGCCCGAATGAATACCCGCTCCGAAGGTAAGCCGGGCCGGTAGCATCAGTTACCTTCGGGCCGGGCTTACCTTCGGAGCAGGTATGCTTCCATGTGGTGCGGGTATACATTCGGAGCGGGTATACATTCGGAATAGGCCTGGGTCAAAACAAACCACGCCCCAAAGTGAAACACGGCCACTTGGAGCAATAAGATTTGTGCTGGGTAAATTGATTTGCCCACAACCATGCAAAATAGGCACAAAGTTATCCACCAATAACAGCAGCCTGCAAACATCACAGATGCGCCTGGTGTGGCACATTACGGTCTGAGTGGTGGGGCGGATGAGAATGTAGACAAGGCACCCCTGGAAACGTTGAGCTCAGTGCACGTGGTGCAGGAGTGTGCTTGGCAGTGCCTCAAGTAAGCTTTCGCCCTGTTTGTTTTTTGTCACACAGGGAGGGACCAGGTTTTAAGGTGCCCTCAGCTCAGACCCTGCAAAATGTCAAATGTCATGCAAGGTGTCAAAAGTCATGTAAAATGCATTGTAAAATTGAAAAAATACCTATGAACCAGGGGTATCTTGAATTTCGACCATCTGAGTGGTTGGATAGATAGAAAATCGCGGCAATTTTTCTGTGGGGAGTTCGGGGGGGGGGGGGTTCGGGGGGTGGTTGTGGTGGTTCGATATATAGGCTTTTTGGGCATATAAGGATGAAAAGGGAGAAAAATCGCTAAAAGTACGTGTGCAATAGCTCAAAATGAGTATACAAGAGCATATAGTACTAAAAATGGCTAGCTAGATAGGCAAATAGGAACCAGAACTAAATATCATTTTGGAAGTGAAATCTATAAAAAGGTATGAAAAATAGAGATTTTGAGCGAAAATGAGAGTAGAGTTTCTCAAAAATCGCTCCAGATAGCTGGGCGGGGGGGGGGGGGGGGGTTACGGGGGAGCTCATGCCATCCGACATCTAAACCCATCCGACATCTTGACCAACCACACATCTAATTTTGTGTCATCCATGTCAATGGGGGGCGGGTAACCCCACCCCCCAAACCGCTCAGCGATCCCTCTATTCCTGGGGCAATTTTTTTTGGCTACTTTCCCCTGAACCCCCCCCCCCACCCCGCTAATTGCCTAGCTATCTAGCTATCTGGAGCGCTAATGAGCAATTTTACTCTAATTTGCACCAAAAATCTCTAATTTTCATACTTATAGATTTCAACCTTTCAAATCATTAGTTCATGTGTTTTATTGCCTATTCTCAGCATGCCGGGTATAATTAAATGTATTTCAGCATTTCGAGGGGGGGGTCGGCCTGCCGGCACGTGTTTATATCTCGGGAACCGCTCGGTGAAAATTGTTGATTTTTTTATATAATATGGTTTCAGGTCGGGGCTAGTTACAAGTCCGAGGAAATTCCGCTACGATGCCCCAGACAGGAGATAGAGTGGGTCTATAAAAAGATGGTCATTTGCGAAAATTTTGTGTGTCGCTCAGAACATGCAAACTTTGAACATCAATAACTTGACTATTTATTTCTGGGCCGATTTTAGTAATTTCACTTTTAAAATGATGACAAATGCTTGGAGAGTTCATTTCTGAGGTCAAATAGGCGATACAATATTGTGTTCAATTTTTCTTTTTGAACATGCTATCGTATACTCTTGATCGAGAGAAACTCAATGAAACAAAAATGAGATCGATATCTCTTTCCGATCAAAAGTTATGGCGCTTCAAACTTTTCCCTCCCATCCACATAAAAGCGGGAATTAGAGCTCAGCGTCGATTCGACGTGAAATGATGACTGAAATGATGTCGTGAAATTAATTACACGAGTGTGGATCATGCTACGGGTCTACAATTTTCTAAGGATAATATATGAATCAATACCTTAATCGTGTCCAATACTGAGTGTTATCAGCCACAACTAGAGCAAATTGAAAAATTCAATTTTTATCATTTCACGTCATCATCATTTCACGTCACAGTGTCAGGGAACAACTTGACATTTCACGTCAGACTGCTGCTTGCAATAGTCTGACGTGAGATGTCAAGTTGTTCCCTGACGTAAAATGATGAGGTGGAATGATAAAAATTGAATTTTTCAATTCGCTCTAGTTGTGGCTGATAACACTCAGTATTGGACACGATTAAGGTATTGATTAATATATTATCCTTAGAAAATTGTAGACCCGTAGCATGATCCACACTCGTGTAATTAATGTCACGACATCATTTCACGTCGTCATTTCACGTCGAATCGACGCTGAGCTCTAATTCCCGCTAAATAACCACATGCATGCAACTTCAAAACTCCATATCTCGGCCATTTCTGTGCCTATTTGCACCAATGAACAGTTAAAATGATCAGAATGACATGGAGATATCGTTTTTAGTACCAGATTATCCGTATATTTCAGCAGATTTCCCATACAAGAAATTAATGCGAACTCCTGAATTGATGTGTCATAATGAAAATGCATACAAATAGACTGTGAATAAAAACGATATCTCCATGTCATTCTGAACATTTTAACTGTTCATTGGTGCAAATAGGCACAGAAATGGCCGAGATATGGAGTTTTGAAGTTGCATGCATGTTGTTATTTATGTGGATGAGAGGGAAAAGTTTGAAGCGCTATAACTTTTGATCGGAAAGAGATATCGATTTCATGTTTGTTTCATTGAGTTTCTCTCGATCAGGAGTATACGATAGCATGTTCAAAAAAAAAAATTTGCCGTAAATTTCACATTTCGAAATCCGGCCAAATCGATATATACACAATATTG
>OZ038456.1:6055474-6104403 GCA_964036195.1 Sphaerolaimus hirsutus | reverse complement strand
GGTACGAGTGTGTACGTCAAGGCCGGTGGTGATGACCTCTCTGAATTGGACATGAGTTAAAAAAAAAAAATTGGTGAGATTTGGAGCTTCAAAGTAGATGGTGACAATTGCGTGCTTTTGTAGCCCCCCCCCCCCAAATGTCAATACGGTACCTTTGTAGAGCTTTGTCATTAAAAGAATGATAAAATTAAGAAAATTCTATACTCAGCGGGACCGCATAGCCATGTATCTTTTTGAATGAAACACTCCATCATCATGGCGTCATCGTTAACAAAATAAAAATTATTTTCAAAAATTTATTTCAGGCACAACACATGTGGTTGTACTCGGCTCTGCCTTTTTCTTGTAAAAATCTTTCTCTTTTTTGTGAAGGTGCGTGTATAAGTATCCTGCTTGCGCGTTATTGACCAAGACATAAGTAATTTTGTACGGGCGCATACTTTGCGGTCCGCCGAGGTATAACAATAGTGGCCACATCAAATTTTCAAGCTGTAACCATTTTACACGCGCGTGTCTAATCCCAAAAGATAGCTTTAGTCACTTTTGCTTGACCATATGATATGACGCCTCGCTTCATTCAACTCCCATTGGGATTTTCTGCACTCCCAAAATGGAATGAGTGGGCATAAATATTGCCTCACTTTAACTGTGAAATAGAGTTGATGTGCGCTGTCTATTGTCATACAGCACGAGACAAAATGCTTGCTACATTATGCTATTGTTGACAACGTCTTACGTTAGCAAACATTTTGACTGGAAGTGTAGCGTCGGTCAATTGTTAAGATGGCCACAAGCGATCGAAGCTTGTGTACATACGCATTGTCAAATCTCGAGTGCTTTTGAGAAAATAGGAATAAAATGGTCAAATCTTAGTGCCCGCGATTTGTATTCGAACTTTAAAATCATCGGGATTTTTCAAGTAATCAGTAAACCAATTTGCTACTCAGCTTCCCCAGGCACTAAACAACATTTCAAAAGAGTCTTAGATGTTATGTTAAGAGTTTACCGTATATCCCTGAACAAGACCCCCCCCCCTTGAATAACTCCCCCCTGTTGGCCAGGTGAAGAAAAAATAAATGCTCCCCTTGAATAACACCCCCCCCCCCCTTGAATAACTCCCCTTCCAAAACTTCTGACGAAATAATAACTCTCCTGGGGTCTTATTCAAGGATATACGGTAGTTTTCAAAAAGATGAAAATTTTACTGACTTTGTCATTGTTGATTGTTCTATTGATTTCTAGAAGATATTTATCAGTTACGTTTTTCATATACAAATTGATGTAAATACGTATGTAAATTCGTGATTATTGATGATTGATGAATTTATTGATGAAATCAAAGAAAACTTAATCAAATTTCAAGTGGACCCTTTTTATTGCGTACACATTTGCAGGTTTGTATTTTGTTTGCTTCTGAAATCCGAACAATAAATACCTAGATTGTTTTAGTAAAAAATACCACGATGTAGGGATGCTCGGAAGTTAAAACATCATCTACTTTAAACGCAAGCATTGAAACTGCTCGTTTAAAAAAAATTAGCATCCGAAATTGTCGTTACTGATCAGGGTTGGTTGTATAAAAATTCATTTTATTCAAATTGTATTCAAATTCCATAAAAATTGTGTGTTTTTTATTTGATACACGTTTCATTTTATCTTATTCCAAATAGGTAGTCATTAATAAAATAAAAAGACACAATTTTACAAACACTGTACCAAAATTTGTAATGTTGCATGCAATTTTTTATATTTTATTGTTATTTTTGTGAGATATTGCCAACCCTGCTACTGAGTCAATACGAACTTTGCATTTTCCCCCACAAGTAAGTAGGCAATTTCACATACAAATCAATGTTGTTATTTTTCGGTGGTTTTGTTGCAATTTTTATGTCAAAGTTGACTCATAATCATTTTTCACGGGTTTCGAAGAAAAAACATTGTATGTAAGAACCGTTTTTTTAAACGGAGTCATTAAAAACATATTTTCAATATTTACCTAGAAGAGTAAATACAAACATCGTGATCGACAAAAACTAAGAAAGATTTTGAAAGTAAAAACAGCGGGAGATTACACGTAAATTTTTGAATACCGTTTTTACTCGAATACCCCCCCCCCCCTAAATATTCCCGCCTGAAGAATGAAGAAAAAATCATTCCCCTTGAATAATCCCCTTTTAAGAAAGATTATAATTTGTTATGTCCAATTTCAACAAAAATACTGGGTTATTGTGTTATTAAACCATACTTTTTCGGAATGAGTTGGATACTTAAATTTTTTGATGAAATAGTAATACCCCCCTTGAATAATTCCCCCTCGAGTAGCTTCCGCTTAAAGAAAGTCTGACGAAAAAAAATTCCTCAGGGGAATTACCTATCCAAGTAAATACGGTTGTCAGTTCGAATTACCGTAAATATATCCTCGAATAAGACCCCCCTTGAAAAACTCCCCACCCTTGAATAACTCCCCCCTCAAAAACACTGATGAAAAAATAATTCCCCCTTGAATAATTCCCCACCCTTGAATAACTCCCCCTCTGTGATGAGTGGAGAGGATACTGGAACAAGTGAAAAAAACTAAATGCAAATGCAGTGCACTGTGTGAGACAAAAAATACAAAGGATGTTAGCATACGACAGCGAAAGCAGATGCACAGTGTGTATTTTACGCAGTGTATACACACCTACCTACCTGCAAGTTTTCCTGAAAGTTATGAGGAAAAAATAACTCCCCCCTTGAATAACTCCCCCCTCAAAAACTCTGACGAAAAAATAACTCCCCGGGGGACTTATTTGAGGATATACGGTATGTAGATTCCGTACAGTCAATTAACTGTGTGATTGCGGTAAGGTGGAAATTATTCAGATAGACGCCTCCACCGTAGTGATGAAATGGCGCCATGGCGTCATTGGCGCGGCTGTTCATGGCGCCATTGAATGTGGTTTATGGCGCCATCGACCCCAGGGGGTTAATTATTTAGCCAGGAAAATTTTTGTATTTGACCCACGCATGGTCAAAATGGACACGTTGCGTCATGATCCATTGCAGATTTAATCCGCAAATGTCCGCACAGATAGCTTGTGCAAAAAAACTATGATTGGTCAGCGCGTTCATGCGACAATGACCGTATACTTAAATTGACCCTTTTTCCACCCAACCTCTTCAATGGCGCCTGACGCCTTTTTTCTGGCGTTTCCATCACTACTCCGCAGTAATCCAGGCACTCTATGTCTGGATAAATATGTACACAGTGGTTGTACGCGTGTGTATTTTACATACATGAGTAAATGTCAAGGCTGCACAGCTGGTGATTAAGACATTTAAAGTCATACTCATAGATGTATCACCAAAGCCCTGTGCATCGCCAGCGTATACATACCGTATTACCTCGAATTATCCCCCCCTTGAATTAACCCCCCCCCCTCGAATTAACCCCCCCTCAAAATGGGCTGGGGAAATAATAAACCCCCCCCTCGAAATACCCCCCCCCTTCGGAATGATGTACGTCATGTACATAATAAATACGTCATGTATGCAATGTACATGATGTATATTACTGTTAATTTTCATTGCAGCTACACATATACTAGTTTGTGTAGCTATCTACGTTTTTATGTCCAAATATATCCTGTTTGGACACATTGATTACCTGTTTTGGGTATGCAAATGCTTACTATTTACTACGATCCTTACGAAAATTTCTGACGAAATAATAACCCCCCCCCCTCGAATAAACCCCCCCCTCGAATTAACCCCCCCTCAAATTTTGCTGGCGAAATAATAAACCCCCATGGGGGTATTTCGAGGTAATACGGTATATCAATATACCTACGATAATTTTAATTTTAATTTGTTTAGATAAACTTTTTTTTAAGTATGAAGAAGACCATATTGTAGTATTTGATTGAATTACTACAAATACTACAATATGAAAAGTGTTCACGCACTTTTGATTTGGATAATATAATAGAATTTCACAGAGATTAGCTTGCAATGTAAGCGCTTAATTAGTACCCCTTAACTCCCACAAAAATAAATTTTGTATTCCCTATCCCAATATTTCTCAATGAAAAAAACTATTGTACATATTTATCTGCCACACAATGTGTCTTCTATATCAAATCATAGATATACGCGGCGGACAGCACACTTAGTATGAAAACCTACCATAACCTATCTGAATAATGAACCAAAAATACTACAGTTTTGTCATCATAATATTTCGTTTTTACTATGAATTTATCAATTACGAAATTTATCACAAAATTTTATTCATTAAATTATGGTAGTTTTTCATACTAGGGGCCAGATTTAATTCTCCCTACAGATTTGTAGGGTAGGGCGTACGCCCGATAGATTTTTTAAAGTTCAGCCGCATCGACGCACATGCACCGAGAGCAAGGCGGTTTGTAAAATATACGAAACCATCCCTTAAGGTCGCCGATATTGCAATATGACGTATATCACTTCGATTTTGGCACGGAAATCATGATTTCGTCATTTCTTGGCCGTCGGCCAATTCGTTTTTTTATTTTGTCGGGCGGGTTACTCGCATAAGTCGCGCTTTTGTGTAGTCAGGTGGTCACTTTTTTAGTGTTCACTGTCTGCAACCGAAACCATGAGGGCAGCGACAAGAAAGAAATGCATGCACGAGCGTACAAAAGCGCGACTTATGCGAGTAACCTGCCCGACAAAATAAAACAAAAAGCGAATCAGCAGACGGCCAAGAAATGACGAAATAGTGATTTCCGGGCCAAAATCGAAGCGATATACGTCATATTGGCTCCACACACTCAACTGAACTGAACGTTTGAACGTCATTCGTCGGCTCGTCAGCAAGCTTTGAATCGGGATCGGCACCAGTTGACATTTGGTGTCGATGTCAACTAGCGTGTGGGGGCCCATTGCAATATCGGCGACCTTAAGGGATGGTTTCGTATATTTTACAAACTGCCTTGCTCTCGGTGCATGTGCGTCGATGCGGCTGAACTTTAAAAAATCTATCGGGCGTACGCCCTCCCCTACAAATCTGTAGGGAGAATTAAATCTGGCCCCAGGTGTGCTGTCCGCCGAGTATACAAATGTTTCACATCAGTCAACAGATTTGGGAATGTTTGTGTAAAATGTGAGTAACATTGTGATTATTACACGTGAGATCATGATTTCAGTCAGTACAGATAATGAAGTATTAACTATTTACATAACTCAATATTTAAGTGAACATTGTACAAATTGTGAATATGAAACAACTGTCTATTTTTGGCAAACTGTTGATGGAACCACAACATTTGTCAGGTGCCACCAAAGCCAGACATTTTCAGACATTTTCAGACATTTAAATTCCGTACTAATTTTTGGCAGTGTTTTAGATCTTTACACAACACCAATGCTGCATTTTCAGTTGTTTTTACATTCAATACTATTTGTGCATCGTACACTTTCCGTAAACGATAAAAAATAGGTACTTGTTATAAAAAATGCCCCCGAAAAGACATAATTACGTTAAATTCCACAATCACCATTTTTTATTTCAATTTGATCGACTCCATTAGAGAAAAACGCATCGACATTTATCGACCCGATTGTCAACTTTCGCCCGCACTCGAAATGTGTCAATTTGCGATCGAATCAAGATAGATCACTCATGACACAAACAAGTAAAAATATTATAAATAAAAGTGAAAAACAGGTCAAGTCACACTCAAATAAAGATGCATAAATATGCAGTCACTGATCGTCTCAGTTTTTACACTATGCCAATGTGTAGATTTTATTTTTAAATTGCGGCATTTCTGCTCGACTTATTTTGCCAGATTTTGCGTATTTATTTTTGCATTTTGTAGTGGTGTGAATGGATGCCCCCCAGATGTTTTGGCGTCAAACGAAAGAAAAATTTTGTGTGGAAAATTTTATTTTTGTTCAATTCGGGAATACTGATTTCATGGTTATCTGTTGTGAATTAATCGTCAAAAAGCTAGTTATAATTATAGATTTTTTAGTTTCTGCCAAAAGAATAAAAATATTATTGTTGCACGTTTTTCAATTTGACACATTGAAATTATTTACATTATTCTTGATAAAATTGTGCAATAGTTAGTTCACTGTTCGCAAAGACACAGCCAAACGTCACTATAATTTGCTTTTTTTCACCTATTTATCATTTGACCAGAGGTGCAATTTTGATCTTTTCTGACAGTGAAATGTGACAGGGCCTAATTTCCATTTCACTTACCGTATTCGCTCGAAGAATTCACCTGGGGAATTATTTTTTCATCAGACTTCTTTTAGGGCGAACTCTTCGAGGGGGGGAATTATTCGAGGGGAGGGATTGTTTTTTCATCAAAATTTAAAACCATTTTTCAATCAACTCATTCCACAATATATGCTTTGTTAACACAATCAATTGTCATTTTTTGTTCAAATTGGACCTTGAAATTGAAATTGGACATTGAAATGGAAATTTGAAATTGGACAAATAGATGATATGTCTTAACGGGAGAATTATTCAACGGGGAGGGGATTATTTTTCCTCACTTGTCTTTCAGGGGGGGGGGGGTGGATTTTTGCAAGAGGGGGGGGGGAGTTTTCAAGGGTGGGATGGGAAGTCTACAAGCAAATACGGTATCAATACATACCTATTTATGCATCAGAAAAGATAAATAGGGTGTTTGGCACTTCTATGTCACTTTTGCAAGCACAAGGATCCTTTCTAGTGATGGAAAAAGCGCAAGGTTATTGGCGCCAAGCGTGAAAAACGCCATGGCGCCTTTCCGAACCCCAGCGCCAAGCGCCAATGGCGCCAGAGCAGAATGGCGCCAAGCGCCAGAAGCGCCATGGCGCTTTTTGCATTGGCGCTAGCGCGAAGCCCCAGCGCTGAGAATTTTATTCCTGGCGCCAGGCAAAAATAGCGCCAAGCGTCAAAAGCGCCATGGCGCTTTTTCCTTTGGCGCTAGGGCCTGGCGCCAGCGCCATGGCGCTTTTCCATCACTGATCCTGTCCACTATTCTGGTACAATATTTCTAGCTAGCAAACCTTTGGTCGAAATTCATCTGAAGTGTATGACTGTGCCCCTGTTTCAATTTGAACTGTTTGTTTGTATTTATTCAGACTACAGTTCACCTTTTGTTGTTTGATGAATGCAGATGGCTTTAGATGAGTGTTGATGGTGGTAATTCCAGGAAAAATTTGAATTTTATGGAATTTTTGATTTTGTGGATTTTGTGATTAAATTGAATTTTATGATCTTTTATTTATCAGATAAATTTGAGAGTGACTCAACTGTCCAAAACATTTTCCACCAGTGTTTGTAAAAAAACGTTAAACAGTACAAACACTCGTGCTGCATCATCACTTTGTTTACATTGCGGATACTTTATTGGCTTTTTATCCCCTGTAAGTTTTTTTATTAGTAAAAAGTCCCTGTTCAAATGTAAATGTCATTGTCAGGATAATTGTGCGCAGTGGCAAAATTTACATAATAGAAATTTGTATTCTGTTATTTTGTAGATGTTTTGCAAATATTTCAAATATTTTAAAGGATTTTAACAGGAAGCAAAAATAACTAGATAGAAAACTACACATACAAATACACAAAACATTATTGAATCAATCCATTTTGTACCTAATCATGATTTGACTTTAACAGTCCGTCACAAGTAAACGTGAAAATTGGAACCCTATTTGTCACACTGAGAATAAATTGTCTATCCCATCACTGGCAAAAAAGTGTCAACTTTACATTACAGTAAATTTTATTTACAATGCGCAATCAGTTTAAATGAGTTTTCACTTTTGACCTCCGCGCAATTTTGATTGATTGAACGCGCAGAAAACCAGTATCCATATCAATATTGCATTCTACGGACCGTTCCTGAATAATTTTTACAGCGAAATTTTGGTAAATTGAAAAATTAAATCGACATTCTCGAAGCTATTTTGGCGCATTACCCGATTACGAATATTCAAGTGTCAGCTAAAATTTCCGGCAAATGACACAAAAATGGCGTCGGCGACAAAAGTGAGCAGAGGAAATTTTTGCCAAAATTCAAATGTGCATAAAAAGAAAATTCCGTTAGTTCACTGAATAGCCATTTCATCGATAGTGGAAAACTGAGCACTCAGTTAAAAGTAAAAATTCCGGTCTTTCCTCGAAATACCCCCAGAGAGTTTATTTTTTTCGGAGTGAAAATTTACCCAAATAACAAACTGCAGCTTTTGGCAATTACATTCGTTTTAAACTCATTTTGGGTTGGGGTATTTAGAGGGGGATGATTACTTTTCATAAGCTCGCCAGACCTGGGGGTATTTCGAGGGGGGTGATTACATTTCATAAGCTTGCTCAAACCTGAGGGTATTTCGAAGGGGGGGGGGGTGATTACATTTCATAAGCTTGCTCAAACCTGAGGGTATTTCGAAGGGGGGTGGGGGTGATTACATTTCATAAGCTCGCTCAAACCTGGGGGTATTTCGAAGGGGGGGGGGGGGGGTGATTACATTTCATAAGCTCGCTCAAACCTGGGGGTATTTCGAGGAAATACGATAGTCAACTCGCAGCATTTTCAGCATCACTGTTTCAACAGCGATCAAAAGCCACCAAAAAGTGCCAAAAAGCGCCGCGCCAAAAGCACCTATCTATTCTTACCACAACCACAATTATCCCATCAATTTAAACATAACCTTCCAGTCATCCTGGCAAGGTGCCAAATGGCGCGCATTACAACCCGCTGCAGCAGTCCGCATCGGTTCAGAATTTTCACACGCCGCCAAAATCGGGGGGTTTGGCAGGCAGCAAGAAAAATGCATGCTTTGGGGGATTGTCGGCGTTTCCTGTGAACGGCAATAAATCTGGAGATAATGGTTTGTTTTATTACTGCATTTCTGGCCTGAATTGAACTTTTTGAAAGATACCGTATTTATATCCTCGAATAAGTTCCCAGTGGTGTTATTTTGTCGTCAGCATTTTTTCGAGTGGGGAGTTATTCGAGAGTGTAGTAACTAGAGGAGAGGGGATACTTTTTCATCAGAATATTCTGTAAAACGCATGATCAATGTATTGTGTGTATCTATGGGGTTGAATGAATTGCATAAACCTGTAAGTCAGAATAGAAGTTTCATAATTCATGCAATGAAATCGATGCTAGTGAACATCAGCTGCAAAATAATACATTCTTAATTATGTGCCTACACATATTTTCATAATCGTTTTTATATATGCACGTCTTTCCCACCCATCTTGAAGGCGGGAGGGGTCATCGAGGGAGAGTCGTTCTTTCTCTGTCAGCTAACAGGGGGAGTTATTCGAGGGGGACTTATTCAACGATATATGGTGTACCATATCTACAAACCACAAACCACCCTCACAGCACCCCCACAAACGCCAAAATCGCACCTAAAACTGATGCATCCGTCAGCATCCGCAATGACATTTGCAAATTGCCAGAATCCTCATGCAAACGGCACACTTTGGCAAGATGCCAACGACAATAATGCAGCCGACAAAGACATCGACATTGTGAAGTGTGTCCTCATTGGCGATTCTATGGTCGGGAAAACTGGTCTCATTGTCAGCTATACTACAAATGGTTATCCGCATGAGTATGTTCCAACTGCATTTGACACGTATTCAGGTGAGCTGCATAAAAAGTCTAAACATGTGGCCCATGTGACAATCCCAGACACTGTAAAATGACCTCATGTAAAATGCCATGCAAAGTGCCAAAAGTCATGTGAAATGCTCTGCAAAATGGCAAACATACGTTTCCTATTTTCCAGGTCATTTTTACTGACTTTTTACACTTTGCATGACATTTCACTTTTTGAGAAAATTAGACATGACTTAAGACACTTTGCATGACATTTGCCATTTTACAGGGTCTGGGACTGTCCCATGATATCTTTCAAAACCTAATTCTCTAACAAATGTTTTTTCAGTTGAAGTTCATGTGGACGACAGACCAATTAGATTGCAGCTGTGCGATACATCTGGCCAGGTGTGTGAGCGGGTGACATTGTGAATGTGTGTCATTTTCATTTTGAATGTCTGTTTGTTGATTGAACTATTCACTACAAAAATGGATGTTGTGACAGCAGGCATAATGTTTCTTATTACATACATGGTTGCGGAAATGGAAATAAAAAAAATTCGTTAAAAATTCTATAAAAAAACCCAATGAAAACAGCCTTCAGTGGCGATTTGTATATGCAAAATTTGTATGGCTTTTGGCAAAAAAATGCAAAATACCTAGTGAATAATTACTAAAGAATTTACCTGCTTCAAACAGTCTTTTTATACAGCTAAAAAATGCTGGCCATCTTTAGCCTGTACAGTCTACTCTTAACATGAACTATACTATAAATACCGTATTTGCTTGAATAGTTCCCCCCTTGAATAATCCCCCCTGTAAGACGAGTGAGGAAATAATAATTCCCCCTTGAATAATCCCCCTTTTAAAGATTTAATTAATTTGTTATACCTTATTTTCACAAAAATGGCGCATTATTGTGTTTATAAGGCATATTTCGTGAAATGAGTTGATGGAAACATGCTTGAAAATTTTGACGAAATAATAATCCCCCCCCCCCCTTGAATAATTCCCCCCTCAAAAAAGTCTGACGAAATAATAATCCCACAGGGGGATTATTCAAGCAAACACTGCATGAATTCATTGTTCTGAAGTTTTCACCCCCCCCCCCAAGAATTATTCACAAGAGAAAGACCCCACTGATGACACCCCAATTTTTCAGACAATGAGAATGGATCCACTCAGGCCATTGGCTTATGTAGACATGAATGTATGCATTATTTGTTTTTGTCCCACCCAGCCTGAATCGTTTTACAGCGTCAGAAGTTGGTGGATTGAGGAATTGAGAAAATCTGGTTGGTTGAGTTTCCTAAGTAGATAGGAATTTCCTTTTTGATAAATTTTTTTTTACATGATTTGTTGTGGCCTTAGTAGTTGAGAGTCGATCACCTGTCAACAGAAAAATCGATTTTACACACATAAGTTTATGGGAATAAATCAGTTCTGTTTACATAATTACAACATGCTTACATGCAACTACCATATATACTCGAATAATCCCACTCTTGATGCAAAAACTTTATCATATGCTTAAGGGGGGGGGGATTATTCGAGTGGGAGAATTATTTTTCCTCACTCGTCTAAGAGGAGGGAATTATTCAAGGTGGGAGTTATTCGAGTATATACGGTAGTTTCTGTAGCACCATTGCTTTGTGTCTGACACAACTGCACACCGTGACTATAAAAACGCATTTTCACTGTCCCTGAAAACACTCAAGGCAGCCGCACACTAGTCGACCCATGTATGTGACTCAAATGTCGGCTTCACGTGTCGCAGAGCGATGCTCCACGTGCACATGCGCCAATGTTGAAACATAAGTACGGCAAGAGCATTGGAAGATCACTCTGCGACACCTTTAGCCGAAATCGGAGTTGACACACATGTGTCAACCAGGGGTCTCCAGGATTTTGGCCCTCGCGGGGGCTGGATAGATAGCAAATCGCTCCTCCGGAGGGATAGATAGCTGGAAAATTTTTCTGGGGGGGGGCTGGGGGGGGGCTTGGGGGGGGCTGGCGGGGGCACAATATATAGGCTTTTTCAAGGTTAAGAAGGCAGAAAGGGGGAAAAAATCGCTAATAATCAGTTAAAAGTAGCCAAAAGTAGGTATAAAATGGCTAAAAATAGGTGTATAACCACGTATATAGCCGGAAAGCACGATTTTGAAGGTGAAAAACTATAAAAAGGTGCGAACATTAGTGATTTTGAGCGAAAATTGGGGCAAAATTTCTCAAAAACCACTCCAGATAGATAGATAGCTGAGCGATTTGGGGGGGGTCTTTTGGGGTAGTAGCCAAAAATTTTGCCTCGGGATAGATAGATAGCTGAGCGGCCTCCGGGATAGATAGATAGCTGGCCGATTTGGGGGGGGGCAGCCCCCCCCAGCCCCCCCCCCTAGGAGACCCCTGGTGTCAACTAGTTTGTGCGCCGCCAAACACTACAAAAACAAAGCCTAGTCAATAGACCAACTTCACGCCATTCCCTCAACCATTCACCTACACAAAGTGCAACAAAACACACCCAAATAGTAAATACCCCAATCAACCCCCCGCCACCCCCACAGGCACCCCCCAAAGCACCCCCCTCATTCTGGTGGCCACAAAATCCGACCAGCGTGGCGACCCCCTGACCATGGCCACCAGATCGCACAGGGTGGTTAGCGAAAAAGAGGGGAGGGTTCTGGCGAGGCAGATTGGAGCTGACGCGTATGTGGAGTGTAGCGCTTTGACGCAGATGAATTTGAAGGTTACCTATTAGGCTATTTAGTGGTATTGACTTGTTGTGACAGGGGTCTCCAATGGGGGGGGGTTGAGGGGTAACCTCCCCCCCTTCCCCAAAAATGATATGTCTCGAAGCAATTTTTTGGGCTATCTAGACTGATTTTGACCGACTTTTTGCTCAAAATCGATAAATTTTCACACCTTTTGCTAATTTTCACTTTTTAATTACTAGCTCGTGTGCTTTTTTGAGTATTATTGGCTACCGTATTTCCTCGAAATACCCCCAGGGGGTTTATTTTCTCAGAGTGAGATTTCTGAGGGGGGTTAAACGAGGGGGGTATTTCGAGGGGGGGGGGGGTTATTTCGCCAGAAATTTTTTGAAATCCCGGTACTAAATTGTTGTCGGTAACGTAAATACACAGACGTCGAAAAATGCAACAAAAACCGCCATGTATAAGACTCTATAAGACTTATATTTATATGTATTTACGTTGACGGTATAAACCCTGTTCTAACATAACACGGTCATTGTTTTTAACGTGTGTTTACGTTTCCCAGAACACAAACCGCAGCTTTTGTCATATACGTTCTCTATACACTATATTTGGGGGGGGGGGTATTTCGACGGGGGGGGGTTATAAAGTATAATTTGTCATCTATCCAACCCCCAGAAGGAGTAAAATCCTGGAGACCGCTTGCGACATTTGCTCATTATTGTTCCTCGATCAAGGAGTAGGACTCACACCTCACAACGTTCATAAACGTTTTTGCACATCATTCACAGGAGGTTTTCGACGCCGCCATAACGGCTTGGCTGAATGCCAATGGCAGTACTGAAATCACCCAAAATGGAAAAAGTGAGCAGCCGCTGGGAAAATTTATCAAATCGAAATTGTCGATGAGAAAAAGCGACTCGACAAATAGGACGTCCGACTCCGGCAGAGGTGAATGAATACGTTTTTATTGCTCAGCTCAGGGATGAATTCCGCAAAAAGTGAAGTGAAATGTCAAGTGAAATGTCAAGTGAAATGTCAAGTGAAATGTCAAGTGAAATGAAAAGTGAAATGAAAAGTGAAATGAAAAGTGAAATGAAAAGTGAAATGAAAAGTGAAATGAAAAGTGAAATGAAAAGTGAAATGAAAAGTGAAATGAAAAGTGAAATGAAAAGTGACACAACAAGTGAAATGAAAAGTGAAATCAATTTCGCTTTTCACATCACGTCGCGAAATTGGCACCAGAATCCTCCCATGTTCAAACGTTCAGTCCAAGAAAAGAAAGTCAAACAAGCCAACATCTCAAACATATTTACAGGTGCATCATCTACGGGAACTGCCTATTCAAACTGCATGCCACCATGTCCCAGCGATGTAGCCAATCAGTGTGCAGATTTTGATCAGGATTGTGATTATGATGATGTTCCGGGTGTTAATTGTGAGTTTTTTTAAATTATGTAAAAACATGAGGCCAGGGGGCAGTTCAGAGTCCCGTAAAGTGCAAAGTCAAGTGTCAAATATTCTGTCAAGTGTCAATCATAAAATGAAAGATGCAGGACAATTGACACTTTACTTGACATTTGTAACGAAAATTGACACTTTGCATGACATTTGACATGACATTTGACACATTACACGGTTTGGAACTGGCGTCAAGTGGTGGGGTGGGGTTAATCAAACATTACATCTACGGAGTGTACATTTTGTTCGTTTTGGAATTTCGTTCGATTTTTTGGCAAATATCCAACAAAAAAAAACAGATTGGATAAACGAAAAGCCACTGCCGCCGACGCCGCCGGACGACTCGCAGTGCAATTTTGCGAATGCAAAAAACACGGCGCTTTTGCAAAAGTCGAAATCGCAAAATTGCGCCATGATGCCAATGGGGACGTTTGGGCAAAATGGACACAAGAAACCGGTCAATGTGGGATTTCGAGAGAGAATTAGAAAGTTTTTGTGCTTTACAAAGAAAATGTCATGATTAATGAGATGCGACGTTTGAACATTTTGGTGTAAAAATAAGCGTATCTATTTAATTGAGATGACTTTGTATTCCGGCGATATTTGTGAAATTTTGTTTATTTCAGCTGAAACACAACTGCATCGTGGTAACCTAAATATTTTAATGTTATAATAGCAAAAGCCTAGCTTATTATTTTCTAATTTAAGTGGAGATTTCCATTCTAGTTCGCATGGGAAATAAGCCAGAGAAGCTTCACCGATCAGTACACTGCCATATGATAAATTTCAGACAGTATAATTCAATACAAATAAAATACCGTATTACCTCGAATTATCCCCCCCTTGAATTAACCCCCCTCGAGTGAAAAAAACAGTGAAAAATAGCCATTTTTCACTGTTTTTCATTTGACACATTTTCAAGTGATTTTCAGATATGAGTGAAGTGAAAAAAGTTTACTAATGTCATTGCGCAACTTTTTTTCACTTTACTCATATCTGAAAATCACTTGAAAAAGTGTCAAGTGAAAAAAACGGGTATATGTGCGTATCGGGCACGTGTGCGTAGGGTTCAAACGATATATCGTATCGAATATCGAATATCGGATATCGACCATTTTTTAATATCGAATATCGAATATCGATATCGAAAATTTTGAAAAAATATCGAATATCGATATCGAATATCGACCATTTTTTCGATATATCGAACCTGTATTGTGTCCCCAAATGTACGTTTCATTTTCATTTTGAGATGTTTATGGTTGATCTGATGTGCTTATAGTATTGTATTTGATGAGTAAAAGTACAGTATTTATAATGTCATTGTTGTTGGAGTGCTAAATTTGAAGCCAGAAAACGCTGATATACTTTTTTTTGCTACATGCCCTTAAGCAATTAGGTTATAAGGATGAACTGTAATATCTACCAATTGTTATTTGTCTGATACACTTTGATTCATCATGTTTTTCTTCTATTTTCTACCATTGAGTGATGTAAAGCTTGTTAAAATCACTTGTACCATTCACATTTCAGTAAAGAGATAATTAAACATGTGTGCAACCACATGAAAATACAATATGCCACTTGAAATATCCTTGCTATACCAAAAGCATATCGCAATATCGAATATCGAAAATATCGAAATATCGAATATCGAATATCGACCATTTTTCAATATCGAATATCGATATCGAAAATTTTGAAAAAATATCGAATATCGAATATCGATATCGAAAAGTCATATCGTTTGAACCCTACGTGTGCGTATCAGTGCACGCCCACGGAAGCTACCTACCGTAAATCGTCGAAAAAGTCCCCGGGGGAGTTATTTTTTCGTCAGACTTTTTGAGGGGGGGCTTAATCAAGGGGATTCGACGATCTACGGTATATACAAATGTCAACTAGTGATAGGGCCGGCTTTACCTTGTCACTTGTCGTAAATTTCAAATAATTAAATAATAGTTATCTGAATTTTGACAAAATTCGTCTGACAATTGTCAAAATTTGACAAACATGCATGCCGGAAATTTATAAGTAGACGATGTCAATGTGTGGTTCGGGCTTTGCACAATGGGAACTGGACTTTTTTCAGATAATTTTTAGAAAATTATTCTCAGAAAATTCTCACCCAAAATTCAATCGCACAGACAACTTATTAAATGCATTTAGGATAGCTACCTAACTGATAACGAAAAAGTATCTAGTGTGCGAAAGAATCGAAGTGATAAATTCACGCGACATCAAATTGGAGGAAAATGTGTTTGATGTTAAAAATAATGATACCTCTGATAGCCGCTATATGTAGTTGTGCCATGGAAAAATTTAGTCATTTTGTCATTTGTGTACCACGTGTTATTTATGTACCATCAAATTTGAATAATAAATACGTGATAACGTTTATCTGTGAGATTTTATTTGCCAATGAATCATTGCAAAACAATTGTGAGATTTTTGTGGGAATTGTATAATGGTACATTTTTAGTATTGATAATTATTTTGAGTACTTATACATGCTTCCACCACGCCAAACGGTACCTGCCAAACTAAATTTTTGTATTAAAATTACAAAAATACAATTTTCAAACAACCAACGAATGCCGCTAGTAAAAAAACCCACCATAAATGAATATTAAAAATACAACAATGGCGTTCCACACCGCAGTTACGTGCCAAACCGTAAATAAAATGGTAATATAGCACCATACCGAACCTGTGGGCTAAACGCCAGGCTACAATTAGACTTAACAAACTCACGATGACCGTTTTGAAGCACTAAATCGAACCCACCCACCTGGAACTGGCTCTCCAGTGCACTAACCACTATGCTACCCACATAACATGACGCTAGATTTTAGTGTCTTTTTAAGAACATTGGACAGGCTGCAAACCGCCGTCAACAGCAGTTGACAGACTTCCCACTGTGGTAAACTCAAATGCGTTCAAAACTGTTATCTGTTTTCAAGATTTCGAAGGTGTACTAGTGCGCGCACCGCATTTTTGGGCTATTATGTATCCCTGAAATCTTCAATCTCTGATCTGCAAACATCTATTCTACCGTATTTCCTCGAAATACCCCCCTCTAGAAATACCCCCTCCCTCGTTTAATCCCCCCCCCCCTCTCGAGACCACTGTGAAACAATCATCCCCCCTCGAAATACCCCCCCCAGATTGAGTGCAAAGGGAACGTACATGACAAATACTGCAGTTTGTGTTCTGCGTAGTGCAGAACACACGTTAAAACAATGTCGGGATCACGTTAGAACAGTGTCTATACCATCTACTTACTAATATTAGTCTACAGGAGTCTATACTTGTCAGTTATCGATGCATTTTTCTACCCCAGCGCACATCACAAACAACGATTTTGTACTAGGATTTCAAAAAATTTCTGGCGAAATAATAACCCCCCCCCCCCTCGAAATACCCCCCCCCCTCGTTTAACCCCCCCCCTCTCGGGACCACTATGAAACAATCGCCCCCCGGGGGGTATTTCGAGGAAATACGGTATTCAGGTTCACGCCACAAAGGCACCAACAAAACCGTCAACTCAAAAACCCCAAGCGCATGCTCTACTCCAAATGAGCAGCGGCGCTGCATTCCAACAGTCACATGCAAATCGATCGCTGCAGCGCAGTGCATGCGCTCGCATGCACTGCACTGCTTCTGCGTACGCAGTGCAGTGCATGCAACCCCAGAGTCGGAGTGTGGGGGTGGTGGCAAGTGGGAAATGTGAATTTGATGGTGGAATGTAGATGATTTAATGTGGATTTGGGTTTTTGAATGGTGAGTTTTTTGATACACCGGTGATGGCTTGGGTTCGGACACTTAGAATTTTTTTATAAAAAAACTTTATTCTGCCGGAACTGATATCTCAGAAAGTTTTGGCCGGTACCGAAATAAAGCCAAAACGTGTGACTACAAAAGCCATGGGACACCCCCCAGTATAATGCCATGTGGGCCGCGTAAGTGGCCCACACATTTTTTTATACAAAATTCCGTTGCTGACTTGGGTTCGGACACTTCCTTTATGTAGCAGTAAATCTGTCTTTCAAGGCCAGATTTTCGCTTTGAAGACTCTGGCTAGTTGCCAGAGTCCAATTCTTTTAATAAATCAGATTACGATAGACTTTTATTACCTCATTTTCTTGATACTTGTTGGTTGAGTAAACAATCATTTTCCTTAGTTCCTCACACAGGTGCATCACTCAAGCACAGTTTGCATGCAATTTTGGGAATTCAGCAGTGTGTAGGGCACTGGGAACAACCAGGACAGTTACAGGGGGTTGTGGGGATTTTTTTATTCTCACCCCTATTCAAGGAAAGCCCCCAAACTCAAGACGCTTAAGAGCAAAAATGTAAAATTCAGAAAATGTAAAAATTTAGTAGTAAAAAGGTAACATACACACAATAATTTTTTGCACTTAAACGCCTCGAGCTTAGGAAGGTTTCCTTCAATAGGGGTGTGTATAAAAGATTCCCCACAACCCCCTGTAACTGTCCTGGTTGTTCCCAGTGCCCTTCACACTGCTGAATTCCCAAAATCGCATGCAAACTGTGCTTGAGTGATGCACAAGTGTGAGGAACAGAGGAAAATGATTGTTAACTCAATCAACAAGTATCAAGAACATGAGGTAATAAAAGTCTATCGTAATCTGATTTATTGAAAGAATTGGACTCTGGCAACTAGCCAGAGTCTTCAAAGCCAAAATCCGGCCTTGAAAGACAGATTTACAGCTACATAAAGGAAGTGTCCGAACCCAAGTCAGCAATGAAAGTTTGTATAAAAAAATGTGTGGGCCTCTTACGCGGCCCACATGGCGTTATACTGGGGGGTGTTCCGTGGCATTTTTAGACAAATGTTAGGGCTTTATATGGATACCGGCCAAAATTTTCAGAGTTTTATAGTTCCGGCGGAATGAAGTTTTTTATAAAAATTGACTAAGTGTCCGAAGCCAAGCCAACACCAGTGTATTTTTCGAGTTTTGGAGAAGTATATTCTTGTGATTTCTAATGAGAAACCTAATAAACAGGAAAAATAATTTCAATAAAAATAATAAAACAAAAAATACCTTTCAATAATAATTCGACTATTATTTATTTCAACATCAGTGATCGTAAAACAAATTGGAAAAAAATGATGACAAATTTTAAAAATTATTGCCATCATCGACCGTAGTTTCCCTGCGGCACATGTGGGCGCGTTTATGTGGCTTTGAGCACTTCTTTCTTGCGCTTTTGTGGATTTTTGGCAAGCCAAGTTTACATTTTCTGAGATAAGCGCTATTTTACCGGATAAAAATGATCGTAAACTTTTAGATTCTTGGAAAGATACAGCAAACAACATTTAGCATATTCTATTTAATGCAGATGCATTCAAAATTTAGTCATAAAGCTTTGCATTTTTCCTCGAATTAATCCTGCCCTCAAAATACCCCCAGGTCTTAGTGAGTTGGCTGAAAAAAAACATTATGGGAGTATTTCCAGGGAATACGGTATTTATTGAACACTGATCTTTGAACTACAAGCAAATATACATTCACTAATCTACCTACTAATTTAACCAAATAAAAAAACACATACAGACACAGCAATTCCCAAGATGCTCTTGCCAACCCTAGCAAAAGAGGGTGGCACTACTCAGCCTCTAAACCCTACTGGAAACCCTCCAAACGGACCCTCCAAAAATGCCCCCAACCCTAATTCGGATACGCAGCAAATAAACAGCGCCAATATGGCACCAGGTGCCACTCCCAGACCCTGTAAAAGACCCTGTAAAGTGTCAAAGACCCTGTAAAATGTATTGAGTCATGTAAAAAACCCTGTCAAGTGTAGGGTTGGAAAAAAACGTTTTTTTAACTCGATGTTGTTGTTTTTTAAAAAAACGGGGTTTTTTAATATAAAATTTTTTTTTAAAGCAATCAGATATGACCTAGTGTCAACATATATGGGTATATCAGACAGTGGCAATACTATGTGATGTTATATATGATCATATAATGGCTGTCGAGCCATGGGATAGCATTATAAGTGGTGAGTTGTGTCAAAAATATCAAATTTTTTTGTCGACATGTTCGGGAATCGCCTTATAGTCGAATGTTCGTTACTTCAGGTGAAGTTTGGCACGGAATAGTGATGAAACAAGGTTATAAAAGGAGGTTGTTACTTTGGGAGTGAAGTTACACACTGTGGAGGTACATGGAAGCACATTACCTCAATATTATATACTACAGCAACATATGACGGCTTTTTTACCCATGGTAGCACATAGAAATGGATGCTTGGATACTAAAAATGCCACAAAACCAATGAAAACAACCACCAATGTCAATTTGTGTGTGAAATTGTGCGCTTGCGCGCAAAAATGTTGCAAAATACCTAGTGCTTAGTACTAAAAATTTTGGCCGATGTTTTTTTTAAAAAACATTTCGGACATCAAAAAAAAAACGTTTAAAAAAAAACATCGGCCAACCCTAGTCAAGTGTCATGTGTATCCAAATCTTATTTTATCGTATCCAAACCTTTTTTTATTGTAACCAAATCATATGTCAAAAATAGGGATGGAAAAAAAGCGCTTTTTTTTTAACGGCCCGCTTTTTTAAAAAAAAAAGCGCTTTTTTAAAAAAAAACGCGCTTTTTTTAAAAAAAACGCGCTTTTTTCGCTTTTTTTTCAAAAAATGTCAGGACGTTCACTAAAAAGCTCCCAAATATGGTTCTGTATCAATATATACAGGTATATCAGATAAGTGGCAGTACTTGTGATGATATATAGCCATAGAATGGGTGTGTAGCCATAGGATAGCATTATAAGTGGCGATTTCTGCCAAAAAAATACTTTTAATTTTGACTCATTATGTATATCGCCCTTTGTGAATGTTTCGCAACTTCAAGTGAAGTGAGGCATGAAATAGTGCTTATAAATAAGGCTATAAGAGAAGGCTAATACATTGAGAGTAATGTTTTACACTGTAGAAGTATGTGGTAGGACATTGGCTGGATATTCTATGCTACATTAACATATCACTACTTATTATTACATGATAGCATACAGGAATAGAAGCAATGGAACTAAAAATGCCACAAAACCGATGAAAACAACCAACAGTGGTAATGTGCATGTGAAATCGCGAAAAATTTGAAAATACCTAGTGCATAAGTACTGAATTTTTTTGCCAGCGCTCTTTTTTAAAAAAAAGCGCTGGGACCCTTGCTCTTTTTTTTTTTAAAAAGCGGCGTTTTTTTTAAAAAAAGCGCTTGAAAAAAAGCGCTGGCCATCCCTAGTCAAAAAGCAATTTTACAATTTGCATGGTCTTTAACAGACACATGACATTTTGCAGGGTCTTTTACATGACACATGATAGTTTACAGGGTTTTTTACACTTTACACGGTCTTTTACAGGGTCTGGGAGTGACCCAGGTGTCATACAGAGGCAGGGAACGCTTGGCGCCAATTCCGCGCCAACTGGTGCTGGCGGCACTTTGGCGCCAGGCGCCACTTTTAGGACGCCAAGAAATAAAGCGCCAGTTTACACCAGTGATAAAAGGGCGAAATTTACGCAGAGGGAAAACAAAAAGTGCGTTCATTTATTTTTTACTTTTTTCCGAAAATTTTCCGACGACGGGATTTTATTTTATTTTTTACAGGTGGATTAGATTAGCCACGGTATTTGGCTACATCGTGTCGGTATCGTTTCCAGCGATAACACTGTCGATTTATTATACGTTTTTCTGGAACCCAGACTATGCCAGCAGGGTGAGTTGTGGTGAATATATGAAGTAGAAATATTTCGTTCAAAATAGTTTAAACAATTTGACAGAACTTAGCAGTACCTAGTTAATATGTAATTCCATACATTTGCATATGCAAAATGAAATGTGCAAAACATGTGCAATTAAAACAATGGCGGTTATCCGTACATGTACCTACAGTAATTTCCCCGGTAACACCGCACGTCAACTGGTTCCCATCCCAATTCAAAGCTTGCTGACGAGCCGACGAACGACGTTCAAATGCAAAAGTGTTGAATCGTGATGCAAGTGAATTTTTAACGTTGAAAAATATTGACCCCTGTGCCCTGTGCATGGAACTACAGGGCCAACATGAAGGGTCCATGTGTATACATACAATAATGCACACAGTTATTCATCCGCAAGCTTCCAATTGGGATCGGGACCAGTCTACATTAGAAGCCCTCTCAACCCCCCCCCCCAGTTCTCCCAAAACGACACGCACGTGGGTGACACGTTGGACACGCGGGTGCAATCTATGCGGGCTACTCTAGCCCCCGTGATCGAGGCCGAAGCCAGACACGAGGCCATGCTAAGAGCGCAGAGCGAACAGGGGGGTGACTTGAAAACAGGTCTGATTGGGGGGTACAGTTGAGGGGAGGGGGGGTTTCCATGATTTAGACCCCTTTTCGGTTACAGTTGACTCATGGGTTTTTGTTGCAAATGGGATAGACATAAATGAATTTAGGCTGTCAACAAAAATATTTTTGAGTTTGAGAGTTTGTTGTATAAAATTGTGAGATATAAAAAAGTTTGAGATATAAAATTGTTGATAGAAACGAAGTTATGTCATACATATATACAAAGATAGTGACACTTCCTTTTTCAAATTTTATTTCTATTTTTTTCTTCAAATTTTGAAATTTTTATATACATAATTGGGAACAAATACAAGCATACCAACTAGTGTGTGGACAGTGGAGCACCAATAACGTAACCGACAAATAGGGCCATAATTAGAGTGAAAATGGTTAAAGTAGTGAGATCTTGAGAATTTGCAAAACGAAATGTAGACTCAGCGCAATACGTGGACAACAATTTCACAAAAAAAACGCAAGTGCAATACCCAAATAACCCCCCCCCCAACCAGGCGCAAACAACGGGGGAGGTATATCGACGCCAAGCGTCACCCAAGAGTTCTCAATGGCGCCCGGCCCCGGCGCGAACATAAATGTGCATAAACAAGTGTGCGCGGCGACTTGCGAGCGCATGTGCAATGCGGAGGAAAAAGACAAGGCGAACTTTGGTCGGTTGAAATGACCCTGTGCCATTAGTCATGGGGAGGATCCAATGAAACATGCAAGCGCATGAAACATTTTGAATCATTACACACGCACACGCGCCCATGAAACACTTTGTATCATTACACACGCCCATGCACCCATGAAGCACGCCGTTTGCCCATGAAACACGCACGCGCGCGGTGTCATAGCAAACCAATATTAACCATTATTCAACATTGTATTTTGTCTTAGATTTTCAACAGTGATGAGGTTTGAAGTGTACTAACATCATAGATACCTGATTAACAAATTAACCATATTTCCTACTGTATTTGCTTGAAAAATTCCCCTGTGAATTATCATTTCGTCAGACTTTTTGAGGGGGGAACTCTTCGAGGTGGTGAATTATTGATGAGAGGAATTGCTACAAAATTTGCCAAGCAAATACGGCTTTGTTAGCATAATAAACACCTTAACTATCAATGGCATCAAACGAAATTTGGCACACATGTAAATAGGTAATATACAGCGCTGAAAACGATTGATTATACTATAATAAAATAAATAAGCAAATGCGATGCGCGCACATACATTGCTATGACACCGCGCGTGCGTGTTTCATGGGCAAACCAGCGTGTTTCATGGGCGCATGGGCGTGTGTAATGATACAAAGTGTTTCATGGGCACGTGTGCGTGTGTAATGATACAAAATGTTTCATGCGCTTGCATGTTTCGTGTAGCACTCTCTTAGGCATGTACAGGGACGTATCCAGGATTTTTGAGCGGGGGGGGGGCTGCTTGTTTACGGCGGCCGGCGAGGGGGGGGGCTCAGCCCCCCCCTAAAATTTTCGCTAAATAGTGGCGGAATGGCGCTATGGCGCTGGCGCCATTAGTAGGCGCCACGCCATGGCGCTATTGTCGTTGGCGTCAGCGCCATGGAACGCTGTATATGTAGGTAAATATACATACAAAACAGCAAAAAGCACAACATTGAGTGTATTTACAACGATTTGCGGCCACATGGAGCCAATCAGATGATAATACCTTTATGTATGGTGAAGAATGCGCGCTTGCGCGCAAAATTTTTTACGCTGACGTTGAAAAAGTCGCATTTTCCGGTCACTTTCTGGTCTCGCCCCGGGAGGGGGGGGGGGCTGCAGCCCCCCCCCGCCCACCCCTGGATACGGCCCTGGGCATGTAAACCCATCATGCATGTAGACCCGGGACCATTTAATTATACCGGACATGCTGAACATAAACAAAATAAACAATAAACAAAAAAACACATGACCTGGCGATTTTGAAGGTGAAAATGTATAAAAAGTATGAAAATTAGCCATTTTGGGTGAAATCAGGGTATCTTGAATTTCGGCCCTCTGAGTGGTTGGATAGATAGCAAATCGCTCCTCCGGAGGGATACATAGCTGAAAATTTCTCTGGGGGGGTGGGGGGGGGGGGGGGGGTTGGGGGGAATTGTGGTGGAACGATATATACCGTATTTCCTCGAAATACCCCCCCCCTCGAAATACCCCCCCCCCTCGAAATACCCCCCCTCAAAATGGACACTATGAACTTATAAACCCCCCCCTCGAAATACCCCCCCCCCAAATTTAGTGTATAGAGAACGTAAATGACAAAGGCTGCGGTTTGTCATCCCGACAATGCAGAACACACGTTAAAAACGATGACTCTGTTATGTGAGAACAGTGTTTGTACATCTACACACTTATAAATGTCTTTAGAGTCTTATAAATGGCGATTTTTGTTGCATTTTTCGACGTCTGCGTACGTTTCAGACGACATTTTAGTACTGGGATTTCAAAAAATTTCTGGCGAAATAATAAACCCCCCCCCTCGAAATACCCCCCCCCCCTCGTTTAACCCCCCCTCAAAATTCTCACTCTGAAACAATAAACCCCCCGGGGGTATTTCGAGGAAATACGGTAGGTTTTTTGGGGCATAGAAGGAAGAAAAGGGAGAAAAATCGCTAAAAGTAGGTGTAAAATAGCTCAAAATGAGTATACAAGAGCATATAGTACTGAAAATAGCTGAAAATAGGCAAATATGAACCAGAACTATCATTTTGGAAGTAAAAATCTATAAAAAGCTATGAAAAATAGCGATTTTGAGCGAAAATTGGGGTATAGTTTCTCAAAAAATCGCTCCAGATAGGTAGATAGCTGGGCGATTTGGGGTGAGTTTTTAGGGGGTAGTAGCCCAAAATTTTGCCTCTGGGATAGATAGATAGCTGAGCGGCCTCCGGGATAGATAGATAGCTGGGCGGTTTGGGGGGGGTGACCCCCCCCCCAACCCCCCAATTTGAGACCCCTGGGTGAAAGTTAGGGTAAAATTGCTCAAAAACGCTCCAGATAGCTAGACAATTTGCGGGGGGGCGGGTGTTCAGGGGAAAGTGGCCATAAAATTTGCTCTGGGATAGATAGACAGCTGGTCAGTTTGGGGTGGCGTTACTCAGCCCCCTTTCTAACCCCTGTGGGTATACTGGGTCTATAATGGGTCTACATGCGAAATAGGCTTGATCCGTTGAAAATGTGAAATTTCGACTGATTGATTTAAAATTTATTCAATTTAAAAATTTTAAAAATTTTATAACTTTAAAGCTTTTTGGCGCAGATTTCAGTCGACGCGTTAGGCATTTGACCGATTTGCTCGGCGTGGCAAGGAAAAATGGTAAAGAAAAATAAAAAATTATAGATACATTGTTTTTTCCCAGAAAACTAAATATTATCCACACGCTTCCGTTGCAGAGTAAAATATAAGTAAACATGTGATGAGATATACAAACTTAATGTTTCAAAATAATCATAAATAGAATATTAAATATCTAGAGTCGTCAATTCAATAAACTCCAAAGCAAGTAAACATGTTGGAAAATGGAAAATTTAATCCCAACTTGAAACAAAGCGTTTGCCGAGAATTTCGACCAATTTAAAATGCGTCGCTGGCAGCGCAAAACACAGCGGGGGATTTTTGTTCGATAAATATTTCTGGTTGAAGCCAATCAAAGATAAAACAAAGATTGATTCATTTCGTGGATTACGGTCGTTTTCATATTTTACAAGAACGTTAAAAAAGCAGGCTTTACAAAAACATACTTTTTAACCGCAGACAAGTAGGAATGATTTTAACAAACAGAAATCATCCATTTAGAAAATGAAAGAGCTGATGTTGACCTCTCCAAAAAAAGAAATATGCCATCAAAACATGAGAAAAATCCATATTTTCTGAAACAATATCCACCTGTTAAAATGAGACATTAAAAACAAGATAGAAAACAACACATTAGATGAAAAAAACGTTGTTTTTAAATAGTTTTTAGAAGTATTGACGTGGAATAGGGCTGGGGTTCAAACGGGATTGACTTTTCGGGATCGGGATCGGGATTGGTTTTTTCAAATTTCGGAATCGGGATCGGGATTGGCCTTTCGGGATCGGGATCGGGATTGGCCTTTCGGGATCGGGATTGGCTTTTGAGATTTCGGGATCGGGATCGGGATTGGCTTTTGAGATTTCGGGATCGGGATCGGGATTGACCTTTCGGGATCGGGATTGGCGTTCTTTCAGGATCGGGATTGGCGTTTTTCGGGATCATGATTTAGGATTAAAAAAATGGTTTTCAGGGTTTTTCTGATGACATTTCACAAAATGACCGAAAATACCCAAACACAATGGATGCCAGAAACGTTAGATTCAATTGGCATCCAAAACAATGCTCTAGATTCATTTAGGCACTGCGCAATGGGCTGCCTGGCATGGTCATTCACACCACTGTCTACCATATATACCTGTGTATTAACCTTAAACTATGGTATTGGGCACTGTATCGAGTCCATTTGTAGTGGTGTCCATGCCCATGGAACAGAGATATAGAGGGAGGTGGGGAAATGTGCGCTTGCGCGCAAAATTTTTGCAAACTGCATACAAAATGGTCCTTTAAAAGTGCCATTTCTGGCACCTTTCGTGTCTGTGATTGTTTCCGGGATCCGGATTGGGGCATTTTTTTCGGGATCGGGATTGGGATTTTCAAAATCTCGGGATCGGGATCCGGATCGGGATTGGCTTTTTCAAATTTCGGGATCGGGATCCGGATCGGGATTGAGGTTTCGGGATCGGGGTTGGGACCACAAAATCCCGAAGTTTCTCGGGATTCGGGATCGGGATTGGGATCCCGTTTGAACCCTAAATAGGGCCCACACACACTAGTTCACATCAGAGTTCGTGTCAACTAAATTCGAAAAATTTTTGGTTATATATGTGATTTCACCTTTCATATATGATAAAGCATATGAGGGTTAATTTTTTATCGTGACACTTAATTTGCACTGTTTCTTTAAGTGTGGTGCTTTTAAAATTTATCTTTGTGTTATTCAGTTGACAACTAGTAGAAACGAATTTGTGATGTCAACTATTGTGTGCGGCCCCATATAGCGGCATTTGAAAGAATACAGTGCAGTGTGAATTTTCTAACCGCAATAGAAGTTTTCTAAGTTTTGAACAAGCAGTAACCAGTATGCAAGCAGCGTGCACAACCACTAACCAGCCGCAGTTTTAAAAACTCAAAATGTGGATAAATTTTTCACGAATATTCCAAAAATGGCACCAAGAGAAAGGTAGTACACTTCCATTGAACACAATTAGCAGGCACATAATAGAATATTAATCGGCAGAAAAAGACTTGGATCAAAACACGCACACATTAGTTTAACACCGTAATTTCCAAAACTCAAATCAGCTTTGGAAACCTCACCGACTCTATGCCTGTGGACAAGTTACCCCGCTCGACATGTATCAGAGCCGAATTGTCCAGCGAGCAAGGCAGTAAAAGTTATTACTTTTCACTTTTTTACATTTATTTTACCTTTACTCATTTTTAAATCAATGCCATAAAATGAAAAATTATCACTTTTTACTGCCCTGCCCGGTGGACATTACGACCCCGATATATGTCGAGCCCGAGCGGGTCTACATGTTGACAGGGTAGAAATTCATGTCGACCGGGTTTACATGTCTAGAGAGCCTACGTCACCTCATCCCAGTAAACACAAATGCATTCAAGCTTATTTGAGAGTTTCCGATATTTCGGTAGTCAACTAGTGTCTATAGTGGCTTTATCAATAAACTATCAAAAATATGTTTTCGTAATGAATAGATGATCGAATAGTGAACCAAACAATTTAATACAAAATGACTGAAAATAGTAAAGAAAATATGCAAAAGCAAATACAAATGTGCGCCTGACAATGCCGAAGAGATGAAATACGTGAAAACCTGATGTCTGTGAGTAGTGCGTGCTCAATCTCAGAGCTCGTTTGGCCCGGTGCCAAGTCGGTCAAATTTCACTAGTTGTCGACTGAGCTTTCTGGCGTGTGTATTCTGGCCGGGCGCGCATGTATCTGTCTGTCAGGTTTTTGATGTAGATGTTGTGACAGATGCACACGCATGTAATGTCGCTGGAGTATGCATTCACACCTAGCCAAAATACATGCGTCAGAAAGCTCAGTCGACAGCTGGTGAAAATTGCCCAACTTGGCACCGGGCCAAAAGAGCTCTTAGATTGAGTAAACACTATTTCTGTGTGCGCTTTTTGTTTGATTTACAATAAAAAAGCGTACGGAAGAAAAATATATGCAAAAATCATACATCGAAAAAACGCACCGCTTTAGAAATTTTCAGCTAGCGGAATTGATCCAACAGTCGTTGGGGAGAGGTTTTTTCATTATTGACTAGTTCCGACTCGTCACACTGGGCGATTGTCGAAGCGCGCTGCGTAAAAAAAGGATTTTTTCCTCAATTTAGAATATAATTTCAAAATTCATGATTATACTCCAGCGACATGACAGTTATTTATCCCACTTCCAATATACCACATTCATACCCCATTTTCAGTGTTCCCCCTAGTTTTAGCTTTTCTCCCCTTTTCGGTCTAAACCTTGAAAAAGCTTATTTTTCACCCGCCAAAAAATTCTAAAAATTTCTAATTTACGTATTTGACGAAGGTCAAAATCATAATCATGATCAAAACACCGTGAGCGCTATGCAAGAAAATTCCAACAAATGTGAGCGATCACAACACATCTCAATCGGGAAACCCGAAAATCGGGAAGCCCCGCCCACACAAACACTATTACTGCCGCTCAAAGTCATATGTTCCAAGGCGTCCAAAGCCTGTTCGGCCGCGTCCATTTGACCACCGATGCAGTTCTCATTTCTCCGATTTTCTGTTCTCAAATTTGGGTTCGCTCTTCTGGCAGTTGACGGAGTTGACACTGGGGAACTGGAACTGGAGGCGTTCTGCGAAATTGATTGTATATCGGATTGGATGAGGAAAACACAACCACTTTTTAAGACAACATGCTTTAATTAATAACATTATTTCCAAAACCACCCACTGTGTTTGAAGCACTTTGGTAGCTTATGTACTACACTGACATATCAGACCAGGGGGCAGTCCCAAGCACTGTAAAGTGTAAAGTAAACTGTCAAATGTAAAGTCAAATGCAAAGTAAAATGTCAATCAAAACAAAGAAGAAAAGATTTTATCACTGAACTTTGCATGACAATTGACAGTTTACTTTGCCTTTGACTTTACATTTGACACTTTACTTTACACTTTACAGGGCTTGGGACTGCCACCTGAAATCATGTGGGCATTTTTTGAACATTTTTCAGTAACCCTGTTTTGAAAATAACCCAAATATGCTTAGAATCAACAGATGCAGCTATATGAGACACGTCAAAGTTTTGAAAAAATATCAAAACTGTTGCAAAGAGAAGTTTTCGTAGGATTTTTATGTATAGCGCTTTTCATCGAAGGTTCGTGACTTCAACAACGAAAATAGGACATGAACAGGCTTTATAAGCTTAGAAGAGAAGGTGAATACTTCATTGAGTTGAGAGTGATACCTCATACTTCACAAACATGTGGAAGCACATTAGCTATTGTTATTTCGCAATTATATTAACTTGTATGTAGGGTTCAAACGGGATTCCGATCCCGGTCCCGGATCCCGTGGAATTCCGGGATTGAGCAGTCCCGATCCCGATCCCGAAAATTTTCAAATCCCGATCCCGAGAAACTCCAAAGTCCGGGACCCCGATCCCGGAAAAATTAGTGGAAATTAACATAAGTGAAAAAATGACGTTTTTGCATGCAAAAATGTGAACGCAAACCCCCAGCGTTCATTTTATGCCACTTTTCTGGCATCCAACAGTGTTTTGAGATCTTTATGAACAACTGTGAATGCCAGAACATTGGCCAAATACTCTATCCCACGACCCCAATCCCGATCCCGAAAAAATGTCAATCCCGATCCCGATCCCGGCCAATCCCGATCCCGAAATCTCAAAAAACCAATCCCGATCCCGATCCCGATCCCGAAAAGTCAATCCCGTTTGAACCCTACGTGTATGGCAAACTGGACACATCCGCGCAAAACGTCAAGTTAATCAGTGCTGAAAATTTCACAAATGCCACCGCAAATCCGTCAACTCGCATGTCAACTCACATTCAACACCCCACTAGCTTTATTCAACATTCTCTGCAACAACCCAGGGCTGGCATCGCCACTGCAAGAGGCATTTGTACTGTTGCTTTCGCAGTTGACGCTCGATATTAGCTGGCTGGATTGCGGGAAATTTAGATTCGCTGTGAGTTTTTGGGATTGGTTTTGGATTGTATTAGCGTCTTTTTATTGCAAGGATGAAATTTCATGGAAAGGAAAATATGAGAAGCATGAAATCGTACGGTTTGGTTAAGGCATTTGTTATCAAATTATGGCTCGCCGCTCACATGTAATACGCCACATTACCGATCATAAAATCAAAATGAATACAAGACACTTACCGTATACCCTCATTTAACCCCCCTCCCCATACTAGCTGACTGAGAGAAATAACTCCCCCTCTTTGATGGAAGTGGAATACTTTACATGTCTAAAAATGTTTGTATGGATCTGTCATAAAAATGTACTCTTGATGTATTTATATATTTATTGATCATTCATTTTACTCGTTTCATTACTTTCTGCCTTTCATCATATTCTGATGAAAAATAACCCCTCCCTCGAATAACTCCCCCGAGACTAACCCCCCCTAAAATAACTCCACCTAGAGAATATACGGTATGTTTATTTGCATTTTAATTACCAGCCAAAAAACCTCCAACCGACCAGAATCACCCGCACCGCCATTATTAGCCAATCTCTGGCCCACAATTGTAGCCTGATTATCTTCCATTTTTTGTCTATCAAGAGATTCCTGCAGAGCGACGGGTGTCAGCCATTCCGGAGGCAACATTCGTTCCAAAAATGGAATGGAATTGGATATTTGCGCTAATCGATTTACCCACTGGGGCACGTCGGAACCGCACAGGGTCTGGGGATTTTTAAAACGAGTGTCATTATTTAAAAAAGAAATGTTAGGGATTTTTTTGTGTCCGAATTTATTATCAGGGGTCTCCTAGGGGGGGGCTGCCCCACCCAAGTCGGCCAGCTATCTATCTATCCCGGAGGCCGCTCAGCTATCTATCCCGAGGCAAAATTTTTGGCTACTACCCCCTCAGACACCCCCCGAATCGCTCAGCTATCTATCTATCTGGAGCGTTTTTTGGGAAATTTTGCCTCAATTTTCGCTCAAAATCGCTGATTTTTTATCTGTTTTATAGTTTTTCACCTTCAAAATCACCATTTTCGGCTATATACATAGCCATTTTTAACCTTTTTTAGCTACTTCTAACCTATTTTTAGAGATTTTTCGCCCTTTCAGCATTCTATACCTTGAAAAAGCCTATATATTTTGCCCCCGCCAGCCCCCCCCCAGAAAATTTTTTAGCTGTCTATCCCTCCGGAGGAGCGATTTGCTATCTATCCAGCACCCCTCGAAATCTTGGAGACCCCTGTTTATTAAGCACAAAGTACAGTAGGGGTTCAGTATGAGGGGTTGGGGGTTTGGGAGGGGGTTTATAGGCGCTACACACGCTAGTTGACATCGATTCTAATGTCAACTCTGTTTAGTTGACATAAACTGTTTCTGAGTAGACATTTATGTTACTGTGTATGTGTTAATCTGTTGTTTGTTATTTTTGGGTTAGTTAGATATGATTGTAAAATGACATTGTCAACTGCTAACCCAGCCTTCGGTGATGCTATTTGTGTGATTTAAATGTTCCTATGTTATTAAGCAAAATCAATTTGATATTGTGATACTCAATTATTCATGTTAGAGTAAACTATGATAATTTTAAAATTTGTTTTCTTATCACATAACACACGTCGTAACACACGCCATATGATAGAGGCCATATGATAGAGGAAAAATATTACAGCATTTTAAAAAAATTGTAAAGAATGGAAACATATTTGACTTAAAAAATGATTTTTGGAAATGAGTGAAAAATTGCTGAGTTGAGTATGAATTCATGAATTTTACAAATACAATCACAATGAAATGTCAATTGAGCAATTTGGCCAATTTATACATGATAGTCTGCATTCACCAGTCTTTATCAACTTTTTCACATTTTCTTTCACTACTATAGCATCAAATAACATTTTGAGTAAGTTAGTGATAAAATATTTTTATGAAGTTGACAAAGTTAAAAATTCATGGTTGTCAAGTGAGCGTGCGCGTATGCTCAAATCAAATACCTGATGTCAACTCAAGCAAAAAATTGGACAAAATTTTTTTTCATAACTTTATAATTTTTCATTTGAAAAGTTCTTCTATGAAAGATGGGGTACATTTTTCTCTATCAGAGTCTCAAATTCATAAATTTTCAATTAAGATTGAAAGAATAAAGGTACTTTTAGAAAGTTCGCAAGCACTGTGTCAACTAGCACATTTTCATGTTTTTAGCACTATTTTAGGCAGTTGACCATAAAGAGCAACTACTGCGTCAATTGAATCTCTGTAAAATGAAAATGTCAACTAAAAAACGTACATTTGCATGTACTGTGTGGAGCGCCATAGGGGGTATTCATCAATCCAGAGGCAAAAATTTTCACTACTATCCCTCGAACATCACCCCCACCACCCAAAAATCGACCAGTTACGTATCTGGAGCGACTTTTGCTAAATTTTGTCAAAATTTGCTAATTTTCACACCATTTCATACTTTTTCACCACTATCGTGATTATTCAGACTTTCAGGCATGTACGCGACTCCGTTTTTTGTTCATGTTGAACAAATGAGTGCAGAAGTAAATATCGTTCATTGGGATCGTTCATTGGTAAATGTAAGACATAAGTATGTGCGGATGTAAACTGCTGTCCGCGGAGCATGAGTTTACTTACAGGCAGGGGTCTTGTAGACTTAGGTTAAGAGCCTGTAGGTTAGAGTAGGTACAAATAGGTACATAAGCACATAAATAGCCAAAAATAGCTGAAAATGTGCGATAAGACATACACATTGATGATTTTGTCGCTGAAAATTTAAATAGGTATGAAAAGTAGCGATTTTGAGTGAAAATTAGGGTAAATTTCTCAAAAATCGCTCCAGGATAGATAGATAGCTGGCGATTTTGGGGGGGGGGTTCAGGGGATATCAACCAAAAATTTCGCCTCGGGATAGATAGATAGCTGAGCGGCCTCCGGGATAGAGAGATAGCTGGAGCGTTTGGGGGGGTAACCCCCCCCTAAACAGAGCCCTGCATACAGGATTTACTTGCCACGCCCCCAACAAAAGTTTAAGGTAAAATTGCAACAAAAAAAAAAGAAAAACGGAAACGGTATAAAAATGAACCTTTGAAAACTGGGACGAAAAGTGGTTGCAATTCCTCGTTATCAAGTGGTACTTGTTTCCGGGAAACTCGGAGCTCATAGCGCGCGACAATGTTTCCACATCTTGCTGTGTAAAATCCGTGTAGCCCAGCAGAACTGTCTCTCTGAGTTGAGTAATTTGGTTTTACACGAATTTTTGAATGTAGATTTTGCACGGTATTATCGAAGTTTGTTCATTATGGTAGCGATAGATAAATCTTTCAATTTTGATTTATGATTGAGTTATTGAAATCGATGAAAAAAATCCCGGCATTTCAATCTTCAAGAACGTGAATTTTTCGCAAAACTTCATTGAACAATATCCAAAAAAATCCAGCGCGATAAGCGGCAGAAAACTGATGAAAAACGATCACATCATACTGATGAGAAATCCCACCCAGGGTAATACGATTTTTTTCGTTGTTTTTTTGTTTCCGACGTACCTGAATCTAAAATTATCGCCTAATTCAGCCGAATCTTTGGGGGTATTCTCGAAAATGCCCGTTGCATCAAGCGGATGGCCTCCGTAAGAATATTCTGCGAGATTACACTAGTTGACAACGACACATGGGGGCAGTCCCAGACTCTTTAAAAAGCCCTGCACAATGTCAAATGTCATGCAAAGTGTCAAAAGTCACGTAAAATGCCCTGCAAAATGTCAACCGAGTTTCCATTTTGCAGGGCATTTTCCATGACTTTTGACACTTTGCATGGCATTAGACATTTTACAGGGCTTTTTACAGAGTCTGGGATTGGCACCAAATGTAAGATCCGATCCCAATTCACAGCTCGCCGGCGAGTAACACTACGCAATATTGTATACACATATATTATACTTTATTCCAGCCGTGGGCATTAGGTTGGGAACCCGACCCGACCCGATAACCGCACACTTTTTGGAACCGAAACCCGATACCCGAACCCAACTCTACTACCCGAACCTGAACCCGATACCCGACCTCAATACCCGAACCCGCACTCAATACCCAAAAATACCTGCAAAAATTTTCCACAGTTCAATCTTTCAAGAAATTTTGAAGCATCGGCGCACTGCACACTCATAATTGTCAAGTGCAGTTCGAACGTTTTTGAGTTCCGCCAAGGCGGAACTCCAAGTGCAGTTCGAACGATTTTTTAAAGGATTTTTGGGGCATTTTTTGGACATTCGAACGGAGTCCGGACGAATTCGTACACTTTTCGCTGATTTGCGTGTCATAACATTTCCACGCAGCAAGTTTCAAAATGATTGGGACACTTTCAATTCCGCCCTTGACTTTCAATTCCACCCATTAGAGAAGGTTGTTGTGAGAAACACATCTCACTCATCTTGCCAAATATATTTGTGAAAAAAATTTTATAGGTAGATCTAGGCTTTGTCTTCAAAAATGAATAGCGAAAATTTTTAGTAATATCCACTTGTTTTAAAGATATTGAAGTTCACCGTGTGGCATATTTGTGTAAACTTAAACTGAATTCCACCCTCTAGAAAGTGTCCCAATGTTTTCTTGCCTAGATGGCGCACCGCACACTCAAAAGAGTGCGGACATTGTTCAAACGCTTTGCGCTTTCCGAATTAATTCGGCCCGTGCACAATTCGAGGCAATTCCGCCATGCATAAAAAGAGTGCGGACATTGTGCAAACGCTTTGCGCTTTCCGCCCTTTCCGAATTAATTCTGCCCCTGCACAATTCGAGGCAATTCCGCCATCGTCAAAGTGTTCGAACGTTTCATGTGCGGAATTGAAATCGAGGGCAGTTCAGACGTTTTTGAATTCCACCCCCGATTTTAATTCCGTCCTTTTGAATTCCGCCCTTGAAAAAGTGTTTGAACTGCAACTGAAAATTTGAGTGTGCCGTGCAACATTGTCACAACAGAGCCAAGTTGTTTGGTATAGTTGTAATTTAGACACTTCTAATTGGATTGTTTCTATTATTTCAGATCTGATTTTATTATGCACTGCATGCTTTCATTCACATTTGAAAGAGTTGATTCAATTGAAGGCAATTCAGACAGCTGCATTTCCCTTGGCCAAAATGGCTGTGTAATCTGGGTGCACTTGACTCCAGTTTTCTGCTGAAAATGTATTCAGTTGCACTGGTTCAGTGAAGTAGACAATCTGACTGAGTTCATTGTCAGTCACAGTGCCAGAGCAACTTAGAAAAAGTCATTTGCTCAACTGCAGAATGTCCATGCAGTTGAGTTTGCAACTGTTTTGTAATCAGGCAATGAGGATCCACATACTGAATGTGCCAACAGTTGCACTTTATTGGCATCATGTGAAGGCCACTGCAATACTGCCCCCATTATAAAAGATGTTTCAAACACTGTTGAAATTTTTTTGGTAGGTTTAGTATTTATATATAGATATTCATGTTTGCCACTGGTTTTTACCCAAACATATTGCGGTAACAGCAATGGGCAAAGAGAAACTGGAAAAAATATGTTACACCATTCTAGGGGCCTCAGCAGCCATGGCAGGACACTATGCCCCAACAGGTGCAGCCATCAAAGTTCAGTGGTTGTGCTTTTTCCTTGAGCAAGATTATTTTTTTAAACTGCTCTCCATGTGTATTTGCAGTAAGTTATACATCTTGTGATAGATACACTACACCATGCTGTATTTTTGTTGTTCAATCCAATACCAGATAGTTTTGTTACCTGATACACAACAATTATATTACCCGATACCTGACAATTCTATTACCCGATACCTGACATTTTGACCAGAAAACCCGACCCGATACCCGACCTCAATACCCAGACCCAAACCCGAAAACCCGCAAATTTTTTGGAACCGATACCCGACCCGAAATTTTTAGGACCCGATACCCGAACCCGAAAATTTTGAAATTCCCAACCCTAGTGGGCATCGCACAAACCGCAATTTTTTCAACACTACAGCTTCATTTGCATCATGATTTTGCACTTTTGCATTTGAACTTTGTTCGTCAGCTTTGAATTTGGATGGGAACCACCAGTTGACATTTGGTGTCGTCGTTGTCAACTAGTGTGTGTGTGTGCGTGAAGGCCACAAAATGCGTAATTTATTACTATTAAATTATACAATATTGATGAAACTTGAATTATTCCGGTTAGATTGTAGTGTATCTCAGTTTTCTTTGATTTTCGGTTTCAAGAGGGGGTTTACACATCAAAAATTTACAAATCGAGGGTAAAAACGTGAGGATTTCGGCGCGTTGATACATATAAAATGAACAAAAAGGTCACGAAAACTCACCACAACCATACACTTCAACACCAGTATGAAATACACCGATACCAATATTCGAAATGTAGTCGTTCATCCAGTACTGCAAGTCAAAGTTAGGCATGAATCAACCATTTTGGAACAGTGCCAAAAATGCATACAGATGCACTTCAGGATACTTCTCATGTAACGATTATCGGAAATGATACAATGAGGAACGAAACCAACCATATCGTAAATATTCAGTTTGACCGGTTCTCGAGACATTTTACCGTAGAAAATTGAGTAAAAGCGTTAGCGGTTAGAAACTCACGGGTTATTGAGAAAAAATTATTTTTATTTATCTTTTTGCACAGAAAACACGTTTTGGATACAGATGTATGGACGAAACAGTGATTCCATTGACAACTCAGCTGAGTGTTTCAGATTTACCTACTCATCATGTTTCACATATGCACATTTACCACATTTTGTAAATCTGTACACCAGATCAAAGATGAATAATTAGAACCCAACATATTGGACAGTTGTTTTCTACTTTGAAAAATTACCCAATGCTTTTGCCTAAGAAATGTAGAAGCTGACTTGACGTTTTTCACACTTGAAGAAAAAAAGAAACAGTTGTTTTTTTATTGTCAATTGCCGTTGGACCAGATAGTTGCATACCATAAAATTTTGAATAAATTTTCCCTTTAATACAGTAGGTAATTAGTTTCCTTTTAATGTACCTAGTCCCATTTCATTCTGTAAGCAACTTAAGCCAATTTTCTCAAATATTATGATGAAAACCCGTCCTCAATAAGCCCCAGTTTCAAAATTGACAGATAAAAAACCACTATGGAGGGGGATTTATTAGAGAATGTGTAGTATACATGGTGGACAGCAAAGTATGCATCCGAAGTTACTTATATCTTAGTCAATAACACATGTACAGGATACTTATGTATGCACTTTCAGAAGAAGAAAAAGACAATCCTAGGGTTATAATACCAGAGCCGTTAAATCTAGAGAATGTATTGTATTCTATAGTATCCAAATCTTGTTTTTGTATCTAAATCTTGTGTAAATGCAAAATTTGAATACAAAAACAAACATGTGGATACACTATTGAAGAGGATACATAGCCTATAGGTTTTTAGCCTCTATCATTTTGTTCTTTTTACATTTACTGGCACCTAATATTTTTTCTTGAAATGTTTTGTTTATACTTTTTCTTTTTGAACAATTTTGATTTTATTAATTATGACGTCATGATGGAGTGTTTCCTTCAGAAAAATGCATAGCATGCGGTTCGGGCAGTATATACTTGCCGACAGAAATATCCATTACAGCACAGGAAATGTCAATGAAAAGCGTCAAACGCGTGCTAAATATTAAATCACAGTGATAAGGAAAAATGCTGTGAATACTTTTATCGACGCTCCAAAAATAGTTGAAAAGTGACACCAAGCCAAAAATCGAGTGCGATAAAATGTCAATAATCAATGCGATTTTGTCAGCTCTTTCACTGAGCAGCGCGGCTACTACAGGGAAATGCGACATAAAATACCCTAATGGAACTGATTTAGCTTACAATTGGTATAATTGTGACCCGGGTGAGTTTTCTGTCAATTTTTTTGGAAAATTGTGGATGAAAGCAGTATAGAAAGAAAGATACCTACCGTATTTGTTTGAATAGTTGTTTGATAATAAATGAACAATTTGTTGTTGTGTCCAATTTAAACAAAAATGTCAGCTAGGTATTTTGTTAACAAAGCATATTTCATTAAATGAGTTTATAAAAATATGCTTGAATATTTGATTAGAATGATAATCCCCCCTTGAATTGTACCCCCCCAAAAAGTCAGATGAAAAAAAGGGATTTCGCGAAGGAATTTTTCAAGCAAATACGGTACATAAATTTATGCATCTTCACTTCAGGGTTGCCGTTGCAACTGCAATTACTCAATGTAACTACAAAAAATGGCCAAATCAATTATCCTGTTGATCTGTCAAAGAGTGTGACAGTCGACAATTTGTCCAATTTAAATTTTGACGGATCCGATTCGAGATATGATTCAATCAAGAGACACAGAATTTATGAAATTTGGGTGGATGCCAAGTTGAGCTATTGGGATGAGAAAACTTGCGACTGGGTTTTGTTGCCAACTTTCACACTACTGTTTGTTCAGTTTATTTACCATATAAATTTTACCATATTTCTTCTAATAGAAAAGCGCCGTTTTCTTTTTTGTCAAGGTTTTTATGCGCCGTTCTATTGGAGGCTGCCGTTTTGGGGTTTTTTCGTGGCAAAAAAGTGCTAACCCTGCCGTTTTATTCGAGGTGGCGTTCTATTGGAGGTGGCGTTCTATTGGAGGTGGCGTTCTATTGGAGGTGGCGTTCTATTGGAGGTGGCGTTCTATTGGAGGTATGCCGCTCTGTTGGAAGAAATACGGTTGGTCTGAGGTTCTTGCTTTTTAATTGATTCTGAAACAATGGAAATTTTACAAAATCTGCCAAACACCCATTTCACTGAGCAGATGAGCCAGTTCACAGCCTTACAAATATACATCAAGAACTTTTTTATATTTCAGCAACAACATTAATGGTTGCGAATTGAGCAAAGTATGTCCATTTAAACATGGACGGGTCCATTTTAATCAGGAAGTAAATCTTGGCCCATTCGCTCCAGTAATTAGCACAATGGCCGGTCAGGTTCGTTCATGCTTTTAAACATTTTCAATATGTCGTTTATTTTTTTAATGTTAGGAATATAAAATACGGGTCTGCCACAACTATTGGTGTAAAAAGCGCCAGGACTTCGGCGCTGTGCGCCAAAAACGCCATGGCGCTCCTCCGACACCCACCGCCAGAGCAAAATGGCGCCAAGTGCCAGAAGCGCCTTGGTGCTTATTCTTTGGCGCTAGCGCCAAGCACCGGACATTTTGTTCTTGGCGCCGGGTAACAAGGGCCTACGCCATTTGGCGGCTGGCGCTTTTGCATCACAAGCTACAACTCACACTACCTACGCCAAGTGACACATTTCGTAAAGTGGCTAAATTACGAACTTTTCAAAGTTCCTGTAAAATGTAGCAAAAAGTTGTGTTTTGGATGTTTGAATGACAATTTGTGTGGATCTTTGTACTTTGTCCGGTGATCAATCACGGCGGGGCCAAGAATGGCCGTCAAATTATGTTTGACGCTTTGGTTTGCAACAATTTCAACTTGTCTTTCAACTTGGATATTTCCTGCGTACTTGCAGACAGTGTACCAGCTGGAAGTACGCACTCGTTCCGACCGGTCTCACGATGCGAGTGTGCCCCTCAGTTGTGCTGTTATACAGGGACTGTTGAAGTGATCCGCAACATTCATCAATTTGAGTTTACAGGAATTATTTGATTACGATTGTCTGATAAGTTCGGGGACCCAATAAATGTACATTGTAAATAATGAAATTTATTTTCTCGTTTCGGTTGTTCTCTTTGATTGGTTAGCTTTGTCATACTTTGTTATATTCTCACCGCGTGTATTCTTTTTACATCATGACAGGTACCAGTCTCAGACCCTGTAAAATGCCATGTAATCTGTCAAATGTCATGTAAAGTGTCAAAAGTCGTGTAAAATGCTCTGGAAAATGGCAAACCTACGTTTGCCATTTTGCAGGGCATTTTCCATGACTTTTGACACTTTGCGTGACATTTGATATTTTACAGGGCATTTTACAGGGTCAGGGATGCCCCCTGGTGACGCAAATCCCGCTGCCTTGGGAACACATATACTCCGGTTACTTTACACCCTGCACGCGTGGTTCCCGCTGGAAGTGTGCCAACGATGGTTAATGCGTGCGAGTTTCATAAAAAGATGACAAAATTGATTGTTGTTATAATGTTATTCATTAACATATTCACATCGATGAATTTTTCACCTTTTTATGGAAATCGCATGATTTAATAATCATTGGCATGCGTCCAACACGAGACATAAATCAGTGCGAGGGCAGAGTATCATGTCCGCCGAGTATATTTACTGTTACTCTGACGTCGGAAAATACATAAATATAGGTACTCAAGTACAGAGTAAATACGTTTCAGTGGCGACATAGAAAAATAACATCGGCCACGAAAAGCTTGCTGGCGGCGCTTAATTAAATATCGCGAATCATGATTGTTCCATGTTATTTAAAGTCAATAAATAATGCAAAGTTGTTACTCTGCTGTGAACACACCGAACTTTAATGGTAATTATGAACAGGGTATTTGCTGCCTGGATTAAAGTCTGGCACACTGAGACATGTTAACAGGTGCAGTTTCCAAAATTGATAACACTGCTACGATTGATAACATGTACTCTGTTAATAGTGAAATTAAATCATGTATAGAAGTCCAATGCATAGTTTGCCATCCGTTTTTATCACTGCATTTTGACTACATAGTCAAAGTATTTATTTTTTCAATTGTCTCAACTTTAAAATTGTGAAAAAATCTCAAAGAAACTCAACACTTCACTAAAATCCAGCAAAAATGAGTGTTATAAACACCATTGTTTCCGCTCTGACATTTGCATCGGCAACCCAACAGGGAAATCAAATGTCCAATAATGGAAATGTGGCCAATTGTATCAAATTTCCAAATGGCACCGATACAGTGTACCATTTTTACAATTGCAATCATGGTTGGTTTCTTGTTGAGCTACCTTTGACGTTCCCAGATTAAAATTCTGTTATATTAAGGACACTGTTATTTGGATGCTGAGCTGAGGCCAGTCCTGTAAAATGTCATAAATGTCGAAATGTCATGTGAAGTGTGATGTAAAATGTAAATTACCAGTAAAGATAAAAATAAGTTGCCATTTTGCACAATTTTCTACATTTTGCATGACATTTTACACAATATTTTACAATTTACATGACATATTATTAATATTTCACACTAAACATTAATATTTTACATTGAACATGTTAAGTGTGCATACACCCATTTCCCTGTGCCAGAGTGGTTTCTTAAATGGTTTGAGCCTGTTCACATCAGTCAAACAAAGTGTCACCAAAACATACAGATACACAGCTGCAAGTTCTGTCACTCAATGTAACAGATGACACGGGCCACTTAAATTATCCACTTGATGTCAGCAAAAAGATTATTGTAAATATGGTGAGCCAAAATGATGGTGGCACTTGTAACAAAGTTCTGGTAGATGTCACTATGAGCTATTGGGGTGGACTCATGGGATGCAATTGGCACATTTTGCCCACACTTGGATTGCTGTAAGTTTAGGATTTTTAATGTATTTCTACAGAAGGGATAAAATCAGAATATTTGTTTGATTTTCAGGAAAAACATAGATGCCTGTAAAATTGCTAAAGATTGTCCCCTGGGTTTGGGCAGGATTGACTTTGTGCAACCAGTGGATTTGACCCCTTATGCTGCTATTATCACCAGACTGGGGGGTGGCGTGAGTTTTTTTCATTCTTTTTGTAATTTTTTTTTTTACCAATTGACTTTTTAAAAACTTTGCCAGACCGTGTATCAATTGGAAATGCACACAAAGTGTGCAGACACACATGTGCCCACATTGATAAACTGCAGTAAAATTCAAGGATTGCTCAAGTGAATGTCTGATGAGATATCTTTAGAACAACTTTGATATTTTACTTTTATTTGTTTACCTTGAACAAGTGTCAATGGAATTGAGGTTCATTTGGTTGTTTATAATGGCACAATGCACAAAACGAGGTTTTCACAAAGAAAATAAACAATAAATTAATAAGCATAATAGTACTGCCTTCTGGGCGCAAATGCGGCAATTAATGAAAGTATAAATTGAATGAATCCAGCAATCATGAGACCAGAACAGGCGATTAATTGAAACAAACTAATTTCATCATCCATGTGTTTTTCATGCCATCCTGAATACACCGAGTGGTAGCTGAAATGTGAAATGGAAATATGCATACCTAGTTGTTAAGACGTTTTTATGTTTACTCGAAAAATAGGTGTACTTATGTACTGAGTCAATATGTTTATGTTGATGTTTCCTCTGTAAAAATGTACATGTACTCACTTTTGCGTATACTTTTTGGAAAACACTCAGTTAGGTCAGCGTTGGAAAAACGTATTTACGTTTACCCGAAATACCCGGTTATTCAGGTATTTATACTTACGTTTACGTTTACGTTTTCCAAAAATACCATTACGTTTTGTTACGTTTTCCTGACCAAAATACCCGGGTACGAGGGAAAATGTAAAAAAACTTGTGATCGTACTCACGTGCACATGTTCAAATGGGCCGCACCACCTACAGCCAACAATATTCTCATGTTTTTGCATAAATGTAACATGTTTATGTACAAAAAAGCTGTGTATGTAAAAAGTGACTGCATGCTTGCACATACACATGGAATTTCGGGTACACATTCAAAAATGTGTTCAAATGCTGAACCCAGAAACCTTTTTGTTTGTTTGTAGAGCCTTGTGTTTATAAATTTTTTTTTGTGATGAATTCCGACAATGCCACTTGCAACAACTGTGAGTAGCACACGTTTTGAAACTGGCAGGGCGAGTGCAAGCTCTGGTGCCAATCCCAGACTCTGTAGGATGCCCTGTAAAATGTAAATTATCATGCAAATGTCAAAACTTATGTAAAATGCCCAGTAAAATGGCAAAAATTGGCCACCTTCCAGGGCATTTTGCATGACTTTAGACACTTTGCATGCCATTTGACATTTTACAAAGCATTTTACAGGGTCTGGGACTCCCCCAGAATCACCAGCGTAGTTGGATTTGGCCACACTTACAACAGAAAGTGGTGCAGATGGAGCGATTTACCCATCCAAAGGTGAAAATAATCGTATTTTCCAAAGCACAATGGTCAATACTGTGTGTAAAATTTTTACGTTTACGTTTTTTTACGTATTCTCTGGTATTTTAAAATACCTTACATTTTAGTATTTATACTTTTGATTTGGAAAAGGTATTTACGTTTATGTTTACGTTTTCCAAAAATACCACAACTCTGAGTTAGGTGCAGAAAACGTATTCCAGATACAAAGGTTCAACCAGGCAAAGAGGTATGCAAATAAGTGATTGTGAGTAACGATTGGGGCAAAAAATTTTCAAAAGTATTTTCTTTTACATTTTTCAGGAGAAAGTATTCTACTCAGGTTTACTCAAAAATTCTCAGGTTTATTGTCTCTAAAAGTACAAAAAAAGTACTTCACGTTTTCAGTACTCAGTGGATGAGTAAAAAAACCACTTTACATTACATATACTTTGGAAAAGTTCGGTACTTTTAACAACTCTGGCTTATGCATCTCGAAAACTTGGTTATAAACTTTCACTCCACACCGTCACCCTAAACTAAACCGACCGTAATTTCCTGTTACACTCAAAATAAACATTCTTATTCCAAGTGCAATGCCTTTCATACGGCGTGGGCGTGCCACTGTGACCCTTCATAAATAACATCGCATCAATACTCCCTCTGTAAGTACCCTGGCCGTAAGTATTTCCGCTTTGATGGTAATATGCGTGCCAACAAAATAGACCGAAACCATTGACCGCCACCAGCGACATACCCAAACCAGCGCCGATTATGTTCACTGCCCTGAATATGTTGCGCGGATGTTGAGTATGTTGAACGGTGTTGTGGGGTTATTTTGAAGGGTAAGCTCACGCTCAGCGAGTATTTGACTAGGTACTTCACATACTTTTACACTAGTGTAGGGATGAATGTATCCTCAAACTACCGATAGTAAGTACTAGCTGGATTGTTTCCGACCTTTGGTTCGGTTTCGCGGTATTCTACACTTTCATGCATAGTTTTTGAACAAGAACAAAATCAATGGAACTTCACTAGTCTGGCGCATAATAGACACGCAAACTGTGTACGGCATAAATACGCATAAATAAATCCTTGACATAACCCATTGGGTGTATTATTTCGCAAGCCCATACCCCATTGGGTGTGGGGGGGCTTAGGCTTATTCAAGGGGGTATTTTTCCTCAGCTCGCTCAGACCGAAGGTATATTTCGTTTCGAGAGGGCAAATTTAAGGCAGGGTAATTCGAGGAAATAGCGTGTATATGAATAACTCAAACAAAATTTTCCTCACTTCACACTTTCCCTACACAACAAACATTTTCAAAAACACCAAAAAGACCCCCCAACAAACTTAGCACAAAATCCGGCACCCCCAGTTCTACAAGTAACACACGCCTGCACCAAAATCATAGCACCCGCCCACACACCAAATGCCACATAGAAATATGTGTTGCAAGTGACTGTGTGCAGGGCGCCAAGTAACCCTGGGGGCAGTCCCAGACCCTGTAAAATGCCCTGCAAAATGTCAAATGTCATGCAAAGTGTCAAAAGTCATGTAAAATGCCCGGTTAAATGGCAAACGTGTTTGCCATTTAACCGGGCATTTTACATGACTTTTGACACTTTGCATGACATTTGACATTTTGCAGTTCATTTTACAGGGTCTGGGACTGGCACCAGTTACCAAAGCCAAGGGGAATTGATAGTGATGTGCTTGGAGGCTGAAATCACACTCTGCTGAGGCGTACCATGTGGCTAAGGATGAGAGGAGAGCCTGGGAGGGTTTTTGATTGTTTGATTGTGAAATACCGTATTCCTTCTAATATAATGTATACCTCCAATAGAACGGCAGGTTTTGGCGCATTTTTGCACTCATGAAAACCATAGAACGGCAGCTCTAATAGAACGGCAGGTGAAAAGTTTAGGAAAAATAGAACGGCGCTGTTCTATCGGAAGATATACAGTAGCACTCTTCATAAAACGGCAGTCTCCAATACAACGGCAGACAAATAAATTACATTGGAAGAGCGCCAAAACACATGAGATTTCAAATAAAACAAATGAGAATTCGAACCTGCAACAAACTGAGTGCAGCCATGGAACCACTCACAGCTAAATTCCAATTGTTCAAGTTGGCAGTTACATCCCAATTTGGCTGGGTGCCAGAAAACGTTTGATGTCCGTTATTCTGACTGGTTATTGCCTTGTGCATCCAAACATCAGCTAATGGCATGCAATAGGCACACGGAATTTTGTTGTGAAATCTGTGGGATGTTGTGATGAAGCTTGGTTGGAGTGGAACATATAATTATTTTGTAATTTTCGACCAGGAATTTTTCAGCTCTTGTCCAACATGGCGGTGCCAACAAATTGATGTGTAATGAATCTGGATATGTAAGTGATAGCACATGGTGTTCTGCTGTACAATTACCACAAAAATCCAATGTGAATACGTCCAATTTGCAAATGTACATTGATTCACACCCTAAGCTACGCCCACAACCACCTCCTAACACCATTGTAAAAAATGTTCACCATTGTAACACCATTGTAAACCAAAAAAACACCATTGTAAACCAAAAACTTTCAACAACCGAAAAAATCCACAAACCTTCCAAACACTCCCTGACATGCATCATTCATGCCACCAGTTCTAAGAACAATCCCATAGCACACGGGTCCGAACTTGGCTGGGAAGCCACTCATCAGGTGCGTGCCGGGGGTGCAGCTCAGCTCCAAGGTGGACAGGATGAATGTGCAAGTGGCTAATAGAGTGGACACCGTGTGCAACGTGAATGCGGCCCTGTGTTGTTGGAGGATTGTTCATATACCGTATTTCTTCTAATAGAAGAGCACCATTCTATTTTTTTGCGGCCTATTTTTTTTTGCAAACGGCACCTCTAACAGAGCCTGCCGTTCTATAAGAGGTGCCGTTCTATTGGAGGCTGCCGTTCTATTTTTTTCACAGATTTCGCATTTCAACATAGCATTATTTTTAAAGAACTTGCGCAATATTTTAACATTAGAGCATTCATTTGAGATTAAAACACCCATTTGAATGCTTTGAACGTTCTCATCATAACCAGGGTTGGCAAAATCACAGAAAATAATAAAAATAAAATAAAAATAAAATGGAATATTCAAGAATAAAATAAAATAAAATAAAATGGAAAATTTAAGAATAAAAATAAAAATTGTATAAAAATTCGAATTTTTGTAAAATTTTTGTAAAATTGTATAAAAATTCGTATTTTTGTAAAATTGTATAAAAATTCATATTTTTTGTAAAAATTTTCTCATTGCTTGAGTCTCTACCTGTTTATTCATGGATCTGGGGGCAGTCCCAAGCATTGTAAAGTGTCAAATGTCATGTAAAATGTCATGCAAAGTGTCAATTGTCATGACAAATGTAAAGTAAAGTGTAAATTGTCATGACATGAAAATTAAAGTATCAATTGTCAAGCAAATTGTTTTCAAATCTCATGTTTTTTTCCAAATCTTATGTTTTGTATCCAAATTATGTTTTTGTTGACTCCAAATTTTATGTGAACATTTGGATACAAAAACACAAGATTTGGATAAAAAACAACTATGGATACAAAAACACAAGATTTGGATACACAATTTACACTTTGCATGACAGTTGTCATGACAATTGCCACTTTGCTTGAAATTTTACATGACACTTGACATTTTGCATGACATGTAAAATATTACGGAACTTGTAGAAGTGACTTGTGAACCAGCTCCTATTCCTAACCGAGGAAGAGGACAAATGTGAACGTTTGAAAGTTGACGTGAAGCGTCGTCTCTTAGTTGACGTTCCGTTATTTTATCAAATGTGATTAGTTGAGTTGAAGTGAATTGACGTGAGTTAGTGTGAAGCAAATTTAGATTACAAAAGGGTTTGACGAACGTTTTTATTTAGACAATTAAATACAAAGAAATAAGTGTAAATAAAATATATATAAAAATATACGTAAACAAAGGAATTAATTTACAACTAAATTAATTACTTATATAAAACGTAAAAGAAGCTCTAATTACCGAAGAAATAAGGCAATTTAAAGAAGGCACTTAATTACGACAAAAGGCGATAATTAAGTGGCGCGGTTGTGAGAAAAGCACCTCAAACAGCGCAGGTGTGAATAAAGCACTGAGGTGACTTAAAGCACCAAGAGTTAAACTTAGCACCAAAAACAAGCGACTTAATAAAGTGACAACGGCGCTTATTTAGATCCTAGGAAGAGATTCTTGTGAAGTTGACGAGGTTGCAAACACTGCCGATTCTAGCTGTGAAATCGGCTTTTAAGGGCCAGACCGATGGCGATTGACTTGGCGCCAATCGGTCGGCTCTAATCTCCGATTTTTACCTAACATTTCCAATTGTGAAAGTTCAATCCTTGCCCGCTCGCTTCTCCGATGAAAAGCGAGCTAAACTGACAAGATAGTGAAAATGTGAGACAAGCCAGACAGCATTTGAAATGGCGCGCGGGCCCGGCCCCCCGCTTGGGGCGAGCCCGCCACTTAACATAAACATGACGGCGTATTTGCGTGCTGCTTGTCAAGGAAATGTGGCGGAATGTGAGCAATGACTAATATCTAAATATGTGAGCGATGTAAAGTGCAACGTTGTAAACAACGTTGCTTGAGATATTAAATGATGAATGTGAAGATGTTAAAAATGGAATGTGAATTAAAATGGAATCTTAATAAATTGAATTAATTAAATATAAAAGCGAACATAAGAACGTCAACTTAAATATTAAAGGTTTTACATTTTACGATAATGTTACACATGACAATTGATACTTTACTTTACATTTGTCATTACAATTCACACTTTGCATGACATTTTACAAATGTGCCCAGCACACTCCAGTAGTCCTTCTACTGAAAATGCAAACCATTCTTATCAATAATTGTAACTTTACACTTGCAGGTAGCTAACAATACATACTGCATGCAACTTTTGAAAGTAAGGGAAAAATTTGTCACAGGTTTTTCATGTATAGGTCTAATTATAACATGTTTCTGGCCTTGCATGCATGTTTCTGATTTTTTGTAAAATTTCTGTAAAATTTTTGTCATTTTATGTGTCATTTTATTTTATTAATGACTTTATGGAATAAAATAAAATAAAATAAAACGAAACAAGAATAAAATAAAAATAAAGTAAAATTTTTATACAATTTTTATACAATTTTACTAAAATGAATTTTTATAAAACCAACCCTGATCATAACTTTACGATTTATTTTTATGTTTTGGCACACTCCAACGTAATTATACCTGCCGTTCTATTGGAGGTGCCGTTCAATTGGAGGCTGCCATTCTATTGTTGTCGTGAGGGTAAAAACGTGCCAAAACCTGCCGTTCTATTGGAGGTGCCG
>OZ038456.1:5981357-6055274 GCA_964036195.1 Sphaerolaimus hirsutus | reverse complement strand
AAACACGCTGTTCTATTGGAATTTGGAGGTGCCGTTCTATTGGAAGTATGCCGTTCTATTAGAGGTGCCGTTCTATTGGAAGTATGCCGTTCTTTTGGAGGTGCCGTTCTATTGGAAGTATGCCGTTCTATTAGAAGAAATACGGTATTCTCTTCAAATGGCGGATGCATATGAAATGTTTGTGTACTGCTCTGCTATTAGGTGAAATATGGTGTTTCGTTTGGGAGTTGCAATATGCACACTGGTGAAGCCATTACAAATATCTACAAACCGAAATCTCTATATTTTCTAGATGTGCCCTATTTGAGCCGGAGTTTTTGCAGTGGGTTCATTTTGAAGGGAAGTGTACTATTTAAGAGAAAGGACTAGCGAAACAACCGTATTTCCTCGAAATACCCCCAGTGGGTTTATTTTTTCAGAGTGAGAAATTTGAGGGGGAGTTAAAAGAGGGGGGTATTTGGAGGGGGATTTATTATTTCGTCAGTAATTTTCATGAAATTCATGGGTAAGAGTACGCTTTTATATACCGTATTTCCTCGAAATACCCCCCCCCCTCGATATACCCCCCTCTAAATGGGCACTATGAATTTAAGGTCCGGAAATGTCTGTGTTACGTTAGAACATCGTTTATACCATCTACATTCTTATATAAGGCTGTAAAAACTTATAAATCGTGGTTATTGTTGCATTTTTCACGTTGTTCTCTCAAAATTTTCACTCTGAAAAAATAAACCCCCGGGGGGTAATTCGAGGAAATACGGTACCAAAAACCGGTAATCAATGTGTCCAAATATTGCTATATTTTTGCATATCAACGTCGATCGCTACACAAACTAGTGTAAATATGTGTAGCTGCGATGCAAACTGCAGGCAATATATACATCATGTACATTGCATACATGATGTACAGTTTTCCAGACGGGGGTATTTCGAGGGGGGTTAGTTTTCCCCAGCTCTAAAACTCCTGGGGGTATTTCGAGGGGGGTGGGGTTAATTCAAGGGGGTATTTCGAGGAAATACGGTCTGTGTCTGCGCACACTAGTTTTCACACGAAATTTCTAATACTCACAAATCAGCTTAGAACGCATTTGAGTTTTCTACAATGAGGTGGCCGTCAACTACATGACAGAGATTAAAAATGACTCATTGTGAAACTCAAACACGTTCAAAGCTCATTTATGAGTTTTCGAAATATTTCGTGTGAAAACTAGTGTGCGCAGGGCCAATGGTAAAATTGTAACACGTCTCAAAGTTTTGGTCTTTTAATCATGTTGGAATTATACTCAGCATTCGTTAAAAATGCAGCCGCAAAAAATACACAACCTTCAGGCGCACAAATAAAATTGAGTTACATAACTCAAGCTTCAAATATGAGAGATAAATATACACACTTGCAGGCACAAATAAATACATACATTTTACTCGTGTATTACATAAATATGTAAGGACTAGAAAGACAAAGTACTGCCATGCATGCAAATGTATAAATATAACCTCATGCTGTGTGGTGCAGTCGTTAAGAGATAAATACTGTATAAATACTTGCTATAAAATATTTTTATAGGTCACCTCTACATCTACATTTACTTTTAAAAATTTATTCTAAAAACAATAACAGATCTTTTAGCTAAAATATTACTTCACATTTTTTATTCATCAACACCTTTTTCAATACTTAAGACAAAAGACAATTTTTAAGACAACTAAAAATCCAACAATAAACACATTTTAACAACTCCATTGCAGTGGAATGTTTAACTAAAAACACATGCAGCGCACCGATGAACTTGTTTTAGCCATCATAAGAGAAAACTGGCAAATTTTTATGCGCTAAGCATTTGGATACTTTAAAGATACTTTTGGATACCATTTGGCATTTTGGCCGCACACACACTAGTTGAGATCGACACCAAATGTGAACTGGTTCCGTTCCCAATTCAAAGCTTGCGTTTGAACGTCGATCGTCGGCTCGTCAGCAAGCTTTGAATCGGGATCGGCACCAGTTGACATTTGGTGTCGATGTCAACTAGCGTGTGTGTGCCCTTTATGGTGGATTTTGAATTGTCTGGGAGTGGCTCTACTCCATTATTAGAATCATGTCATGAATATGCATAGCAACTGGGATGAAACAAAAACCTGTCACTAATAGAATGGTGGCGTCATCTATTTTGCCAGACTGCATATTTACTTGATCAGTCTTAATGTACTGGAGCCAGTTTCAATTCCTGTTAAAAACAAATTTCAAGCGTCGTTTCAATTTACTTTCATATACATGGCATCTTGCCAAGGCATTTTATGTAGATGTTCTTGCTTCATTTAGTCATATTTTGAAATTTATCACCTGTTTTAGATAAGCAAAGCATGCTTTAAATGGAGTGATATAAAATTTAGCTTGGCTACTTTTTGTACGTTATTGTGTTCAATGTTACATACATGATAATGTTTTGCTATTGCTCAAGATGTAAACACAAAAAAATAGATGGAAAAAGTAGATGATTTTTGCCATCAATATCACAAGTTTTTCAAATACGATTTTCATGTGCTATCAAACTAAGCACTCTGATCTCGGACACGATATGTAAAGCGCGAAACACTTCAACTCAAGTAATAACATAAATACTTTACCTAAAACACGTCTGTTTTACAATGGAACTTTAGTTATTCAGAACTTAAGTTCAGGACACTTCAAGGTAATGAACAAAACAACATAACTGAATAGATAGATAATACCACACTGTAACAACATTTTTATCTCACATTCACTAATAGTGATTGGACATTGGAACGTAAAATGACTGTAAAAATATCCAGTGTTACATTTATGTTCCTTAAATACTGTCTCATAGACTTTTCCAACATTCTCATGTAAACAATGCATAAAAACAACCACGTTTCTCCTTGTCAAGACACTTGGCACGTCTCCAAATTGGCTTATTTTCAACGCGCACTGGCCACATTCGAATTTGTGCATGATAGTAAATGCAATTGCAGTATAAATACAGCGTGGAAATTTGTGCCAGATAAGATATATTCCATCAAGTAGATAAAGCTTGTTTATCGCTGGGAGATTGCATGAGCCAATGGCTGCCGTATTCGCACGGACTGCATTTAAGCTGGAATAGGGTTGGCAAAATGCCCAAGTTTTGTCGAACAGATTCTATTGCTGGTGCCAGTCCCAGACCCTGTCAAAGGCCTGTCAAATGTCAAATGTCATGCAAAGTGTCGAAAGTCATGTAAAATGACCGGTTGTCATGTTACCGGACATTTTACATGACTTTTGACACTTTACATGACATTTTACATTTTACAGAGCATTTTGCAGGGTCTGGGACTCTGGAGGACATGCTGTGGGTGGATGAGAGTGACTTATTTTTGATGCCAAGAAGGTTTTGAATGAATTTTTTCTTTGCAATGAGCCATTTTGATTTTAGATTCTCTCCTTTACTTAAATGAACCTATTTTCAATTAAACTTGTCGCCAGCAAGTGCGTAACCGCTGCAACAATTATATTGACGGCCCGCACACTAGTTGACAGTTGACACAGTGTGTCAACTGGTCTGTGTCAACTCAGATTTCGGCTCCACGTGCTGCACAGCGATCACCAAATGCAGATGCAGCAATGTTGACAAATAAATATTACGGCAAGTGCATTGGAAGGTCGCTGTGCAACACGTGAAGCCAAAATCTGAGTTGACAAAGACCAGTTGACACACTTGTGTCAATTAGTGTGTGGGCCGCCATTAGTGTCCCTATGTATAAGCGTTATTAGAAATGTGCTCACTGAAAAGCATTCTATGGCGTAAATTTTCTCTGACGCCATTGGCGTTGGCGCCACAGCCAAATTTGCATCTCTAGACATCCACATGCACCTCGCAAAGTGGATTTCATTTCATTAAGAGCCCCTTTGTTGAGCAAAACGTGCTTGCACACATAACTCTGTTCTGATGCTAGCGCTGAGTTGGGACAATGTTTCAAACGACTGAAGGATTGTTAAAGTGGAGTTTTTGCATTATTTGGGCGAAATGTCCGTTTTGGAACGTTTTCAGAGATTGACGTGTTTAACAGACGGATTTTGCAAATAAATATTTTCCGCTAAAATGTGTGTAAATTATGGCGACAAGGAAAACAAAACATTCACTCGAATATTGCGCTGTTTGAATGGAACAATAACGCAAAGATAACTTTCATCATATAAATATTTTTTCAGTTTGTGACAGAGACAAATGAGACATACCCCTCTCCCGAATGTCTGCATTTGGTGATAGATTCAACATAATTTACATGCATGTATATTCATGTGAACACATTCATTTTAGATGTTTCTGCGCGCAATATTCTCAGGGTTTGTGCTGCTGTGGCGCGTTCACAAATGTTGACAAATTAATCTGTTTAAATAAAGTGGAAAATGTCATTTTGAATTATGCTCATCGCACTGCAAGCTTTGCATAGAATATTACCATAATTTGACCAATAAAGTCTATGAACGTTTTAAAATGAAAATGAAAGACAATGCATTAGACAATGAAAAAATTGATAGGATTTCAATATAAAAATATATACATTTCTGTTTGAAAAAGCACACACAACGAAAAATATTCACACTATTAACTGGTGCTTAATGCATCATTCTGTGACAAGATCGACTTCTAATCCTCTGTTTCTCAGCATAGTTGCCAACAAAATCTCTTTGCCTCCCATTATTTGGAGTTACTCTCTTCTTGCCATAGCCATGGCAAGCGGCAGTGCCATTGTGGTTATTTGCCTGTTGTGATCTGCACAGATTTGCCACCAAGATGGCAGAGGCGGACAAATGCTGGTGTTTTGTGGTTGTTGGGAATGTGGCTGGGCGTTTGGCCTGGGGGAGTATATAAGGGAGGTGGAGATTTGTTTTTCGTTGTTACAATTGAGGCGTCTAATTTTGACTTCTTGCTGCAAACAACTCTGGACTTCAGTGCAAAATTAAGAGGACTTGTTTATTACTTCCCAATTTTTGCATTTTTTCTCTAAATTGTTAAATCTAACACCATGAAAAGGGGTATATGAGGTCAAGATTGTAAACTCACCATGAATTGTTCTCTACAATTGCAATTCACTCTAGCTACATTATTTGCAAAAGCTTTTTGCATGGGTACCTTCAATGGGCTAAATCTGTTTTCATGTCCAACTGTGGAGTTTTCAGGTGATCTATAAAGTGGGGTTTGAAATAATATCTTCCAAATTACACTCAATGCAAAAACACCAAAATGTGAATGCTCACATATCTTTGCCCTGTTTTTGTGGAACCAAAAACTGCCAGCTACAGGTAGAACTGGGGCCAGTTCCGCAAATTGAGAAGTGAGAAGTAAAATGGCAAATGGGAAGTGAAATGAGAAGTGAATTGAGAAGGAAATTGGCAAAATCGAAGAGAAATTACTTTTTTATTAGGTTTTCACTTCGATTTTGCAGATTTACTTGCCATTTCACTTCGCTTTTGCCAATTTTCTTCTCAATTCACTTCTCACTTGCCATTTCACTTCGCATTTGCCATTTTACTTCTCACTTCTCAATTTGCGGAACTGGCACCTGATATCGCACATTGAACTGGCCCGACTTTCAGAGTCCACAGACATTGAAGACACATCGGTGTCAACAAATTCAAGTGCACCGCCAGTGACGGGTAGATTATCACTTGTCAAGTTACTTGTCTCTTTACAGTGTGATGGATGGAATGCAAATCGCTTTTTTGCCAGTAGAACTTCAAAAATTACACAATGGAATTGAGAGTTCTGGGTAGAAATTGTGAGTAGAACCTCTGAAAGATTGTTGTCTGCTGTTTCCTCAGTGAGGCTTCAAACTAGTAGGCAGATTCCATTTTAGAGTTACATTCTTTGCTTGAATAATTCCCCTGGGAATTTTTATTTGTCAGACTTTTCTGAAGGGGATATTATTCAAGGGGAAATATTATTTCATGAAAACTTTGAAGCGTGTTTCTATATACCCATTTTGTGAAGTATTAATGCTTTTTAATTGCATAACTAGCTCTTTTTGTTCATATTTTACACAAAACATTATCATATGCCTAAGGGGGAATTATTTGAGTGGTGGGGGTTATTTTTTCTTCATTGGTCTAACAGGGGGGATTATTCAAGAGCGAGAATTATTCAAGCAGAGGGACTATTCAAGTAAATACGGCATGTTAAAATGGTATCTCCCAAAATGAGCCTAAATTACATTTACTGAAATCAAACAAAGCTATGACATTCAATCAATCACAACTGTACTTGGCAACATGCCAGCTAATAGGCTGTAATGTCTGAGTAACTCATTAGCGCACTGACTGGGGGAAGGTCCTCTGGAATTTCTCTTTTTTAATGGCAGCATGTCGGATTTAATGTTAATATTGTCACTGGGAATGATGTTTAGCTGATGTTTGATGTGCGCAGGGTTTAGCCATTGAATTTGACAGACACTCATTAGATGTTGCATTTTTTAGATTTCTGTGATTTCGTTTATTGAGTTCAATCTATTTAGTGTAGTAACAGTAAAAATAAGATCAATGAACCAATTTTACTGGTGAAAAACACAGGATTAATGTGTATAGGTATATGTAGAAAAGTCAGATCAGAACAAGTTAGAGTTTTCGCGCGGATAAAATGAATTTTTCACAACCTCCTTTCAGAAGTAGAATTACACACATCAAAATTGTAATTCAGCCATTTCATCCAATGAACTAATAAAATCCGACAAAATGAAATGTTGAACATACAAATGAGAAAACCTGAAAGCAAACATTCGGAATATTTAGGTGTAATACTTTCTGAAAAATAAACACAGTGTATGAAACGTGAATTAGGTATTTAATGCATTTAGGTAAATCGTAAATCCTGCGCATAGCCAGTGTACAAATCGATTTACACATGCACAATTTAATAATAACCTTAATGAAGTCACTATATTCCTTTTAAGTTTACCCATAATTAAGCAGCTACACTTGCATTAAAATAAAGTAATTGTGAAATTGAAAAATTTCAAAGTGATCGATTGACTCCCTCACCACGGGAAAGCTCAGTTTACAATAACATTATTTTACATGTGCAAATCGAAATGTCACAATTCTCAGCATATACCGTATTTTCTCTAATTGGTCCCCTCTAATTGACCCCCCTCGAAATACCCCCAGGTCTGATCTAGTTGAGGAAATAATAAGCCCCACGTGCAATACCCCCACCTGGGGCCAGCTCCGCAAGTGGTAGAGTAAAAAGGAAAACTTTCCTCTCCACTCTTCACTCTACTCTTTACTCTACTCGTTATTTTTCACTTATGGAACCAGCACCAGGGGCAAGTCCAAAGTGTCCACTGTGTATCCAAATGTTATGTTTTGTTCAAACACAAGATTTGGATACAAAAAACAGGAGATCTGAATACACAGTTGACACTTTGCGACTGCCCCCTGGTGCTGGTTCCACAAATGGAAAAGTAAAGAGTGAAAAGAGTAGAAGAGTAGAGTAAAAAGTAAAGAGTAGACTAAAAGGTAAAGAGTAGAGCAAAGAATGAAAAGGAAAATTTTTGTTTTTACTCTGCCACATGCGGAACTGCCCCTGGATTCAGTGTAAAGAGAATATAACTATTTAAATGACAAAACTGCAGTTGGTGATGTGAAGCAGAATGTGTGTTGAAAACAATGTTGAAAACCATAAATCTATAGATGCTTCTACACCTCTATTATTGTACAATTTTACTACCGTATTACCTCGATATAGCCCCACGGGGGTTTGATATTTCGCCAGCAAAATTTAAGGGGGGAAATTAATTAAGTTAATTCGAGGGGGGGGGGGTTATTCGAGGGTTTTTTTTATTTCCTCAGAAATTTTCGTAAAGGATCGTGGTAAAAAGGGGGCATTTGCGTACCCAAAACAGGTAATAAATGTGTCCAAACGGGGTATATTTGGACATAAAAATGTAGATAGCTACACAAACTAGTCTATGTGTAGCTGCCATGCAAATTAGCAGTAATATACATCATGTACATTGTATACATTGTTACGTACATTCCGAAGGGGGGGTATTTCGAGGGGGGGTTATTATTTCCCCAGCCCATTTTGAGGAGGGGGGTTAATTCGAGGGGGGTAATTCGAGGGGGATACTTCGAGGTAATACGGTATTTCTGAGTATAAAACTTTCTGGCGAAAAAATAGCCTCAAATTTACACCCTCAAAATTTGCTGGTGAAAAGATCAGTGAGAATTCTTACAAATGTTCCCTGCAGTTTCTGGTAAAAATAAAGTTGACAAGTTTGTTTCCTTTGTCGATGCTTCACCACACCCAGCTGTAATTACTTTTCACTGATACACTGTTTCACTGATCCTATTTCACTAAACTTGACAAACGAAAACAAGGCGAACTAAAAACACATTTCTGCCCAATTTGTTTTAAATGTTCAAAAAATGAAAGTTGTCGAATGGATTAACATTTAATTCACGGTTCGCGCAGTTCACACATTTCGCAGAGCGTATTGAGGTGTTCTTAAGAAACGCAAATACATATTGCATTCTATTTGCGTATGTATTTTTTCTGGTTTCAACCTTCACCTAGATAGAGCACCAAAATGTAAAGATTTTGAACAGAAAGTGAAATTAGTGTGCAAATATATTTCGCCATTTCGTACTGAATTTTATAAAATTTCAGGTCATGTTTTGCTTGCGCAGAAAAAAAACAGTGCCTAATTTCACAAGACGTGAAAAATTGATTCATTTTGAAAACGGGTTTTAGAATGAACGTAGATGGTGTTCTAAAAAAATCCAATTGAATGGTTATGTCAATTTGCAATTTTTATCGAACTTACGACCTTTGTCAAATAAGGCAAATTTTTTAAAAAGACCGTAAATATTTTGCGTGTGTCATTTCATATTCCATTTTGATTGGTGATGTATGAAAAATTACACTAAAAGCGCAAAACTACCTGGAAAATGTGCAAAAATTGTTTGATGTTCCGGTGACATTCTAATTTGACAGACAATGAGTTGACAACGACCGTGACTTATGTACATTGCACTCGCGATGGCATATTGTACTTGACAATTTTATTTTTCATGCAATGCATTGTTATTGTCTGGGAACATCGTAACGAAATGCTAGTATACTCCGATTACTTTACACCCTGCACGCGTGGTTCCCGCTGGAAGTGTGCCAACGATGGTTAACGCGTCCGAGTTTCATAAAAAGATGACAAAATTGATTGTTGTTATAATGTTATTCATGAACATATTCACATCGATGAATTTTTTTCATATTTTTTACGGAAATCGCATGATTTAATAATCATTGGCACGCTTCCAACACGAGACATAAATCAGTGCGAGGGCAGAGTATCACGTACGCCGAGTATATGTACAAAAGTTTGTAGATTGGACAGTATCCCAAATAGGTGATGGGATGACCATCATGACAGTGGGAATTGTGCTCTATTTGTTGGTAACTTAATTTTAATAATGAAGCCAAATTTATAAGCTCCAATATTTGATTTAAAACAATTTCATTTAATCATTTGTGAATTAGGCATGTACCGTATTTGAGCGATTTACATTTTTCATCCCGTACGGTTTACATGCTCACGGTTTTCATGCCATTCTGTGTCACTTTACTAGCTAAGTGTGTCACTTTACTTGCTACTCTACTGTGCCAGTTTTCATTCAGAGTATTACACTTTACTTGCTTTAAGTATGCCACTTTTCAAGCCAAAGTTGTGTGATTTGCTCCAATTTACTCTTTTAGATGAAATGTGGCATACTGTATTTCTTCTAATGGAGGGGCATCTCCAATAGAATGTATATAGTAAAACTGCTGGAAGCGCTGATGTCAGACAGTTCCATCATTTAGTATGGTAGGTAGGTAGTAAAAATTTTGATATCGTTGTTATTGTTCTTTTCAAATATTCTATGAATTGTTTCGAATGATGCGTAATAAAGACTGGTTAGTATGCCCTGTACAATGTTGGCTGACATTTGAAGAAAATGTCTGAAAAGATGACAAAAAAAATAGAAGGGCAATCTTCAATTGAAGGGTGGGTAAAGAAGTTGTTGAAAAAATAGAAGGGCACCGTTCTATTAGACGAAATACGGTATTTAGTGGCGTGCTTGTGGCTTGTAAACCGTAATACTTTGGCACGTAAAGAGGTATACTCTGGCATGAAAGGTGACACATAAATTTGACATGTAAAAACATGTCTGGGGCTTGAAAACCGTACGTTTCAGCAAGTAAAACGGAGCATTTTAGATGAAAAACGTGAGCATGTAAACCGTAAGGGATGAAAAACGGAACACACTCCCGTATTTGCTTGAATAATTCCCCCCTTAAATAATTTCCCCCTGTAAGACGAGTGTTGAAAAATAATTACCCCCCCCCCACCTTGAATAATTCCCCCTCGAACAGTTCCCTCTAAAACGTCGGACAAAATGACAATTCCCCAGGGATTATTCAAGCAAATACGGTATAGAGTATTTTCGATCTTATGCCAATTCCTTATCATCACCGATTAGATGTTTCGCTTCAAATACCGCAATTTTTCATTAACAATTTTTAAATAAATATAATAGGCATCTTGCGAGCGAACTAAGCCACTTCTGAAAATACACAGGAAAAAAACGCAAAAAAGTTCACTGCAGACCGTATTTACAAGGCTGTCGATGCATTTCACAATATTCCGGAAAAGAAAGTTCACAATTTCTGAACCTATGCCTTACCTGCATCTTTTTATCACAAGGGGTCCACGCACCCCAAATTTCAGTCCTGGCAAAAATGTCCCCTTGTGGGCGGAGCTTGGCGAATTTTTTCTCATTGGATATTGAACAGCTCAGCTCAAAGTATTCTTGGGCTTCCTGTGTGTTTTGGCTGTGATTATTGAATGAAAAGCCAAGTTTTTGAGCGAAGTTTCAGGAAAAAAACCCTTGACTAGTGATGGAAAAGCGATAGGACTTTGGCGCCAAGCGCCATTAGCCCCAGATCAATATGGCGCCAAGCGCCAGAAGCGCCGTGGCGCTTTTTGTTTCGGCGCTTGCGCCATGGCGCTTTTCCATCGCTACCCTTGACATTTGTGTTTTACGTCTAAAAGTAGTTTACGTTTTACGTTGCGTTTTACGTCTAAGTATTTTTTATTGTCAAGTATTTCAAAATGTTACTCACCCTCAAACTGCGAATAAAATTGTTGTTCACACCCTCAGTCCTGCCAACTGAATTCAAAATGCAATTCAATTTTCGCTCCACACTGTAATACATCATTCCCGATTTACACGTGAAATTGAATAATGGTTTCGAATTGGTACACTGTTCGATGCACTCGGTTAAGTCAGCTGTGTTTTTATTTAAAAAATGAAATTGTAAATTTTCATAAAATTCAATTTCCAAATGGGAATACACCGCGGACAACACGCTATGCATTTTTCTGAAAGAAACACTCCATCGAGACGTCATCGTTAATAAAAACAAATTGGTCCCCCCCCAAAAAAAAAAAAGAAAAAATCATTTCGGGCTTCATTTCACAAAACATACGCCGGTTGTACTCCGCTCCGCCCCTTTCTATTACAAATATTTCCCTGTTTTGAGAAAGTACGTACATAAGTATCCTACTTAGGTACATAAGTTGTCGTCTAAGACATAAGTAATTTTGGGCGCATACTTTGCGGTCCGACGAGTATATATTTTGCAAACCTGTTGACGCAATGTGCACAGCATAACCGACAAGTGCTCTCTGTGGTTGAACATCAACTTCTTGACCCACTGAAAATTTGGTAAAACTTGAAGTAAAGTATCGGTGAATTACCGTATTTCTTCTAAAATAACATTTCTAAATAGAATAAAACGGCACCTTAAATAGAACGGCAGATTTTGGCTAGTTTTCAAACCCGCAAAAAGAATAGAACGACTGCCTCCAATAGAACGGCACCGCCAATAGAGAACCGGTAAATGGAAATTACGTTGGAAGAGTGCCAAAACACCAAAAAATGTAAGCAAAAAAAAAAACCCAAAACGTAAAAAATCAGATAATAAAAATCGAATGCTCACAGGAACACTTGTCTGCACTACTTTCAGTGGTGTTATTTTCCTCATGGGTCTCCACGCTGACAACGTCCCACTGAAGTTCGTCATGTGCATGCATGCATGATTTTTCATAGTAACTGGAAAAATGCAAATATCAAACAGATATTACGAAACTTTGCAAATATTGTGATAAAAAAACCTACCTCGAATAACCCCCTATATACACACATGACTATCTGACAAAAATATCATTTACACACTAACTTAGTATGCACGTCAGGAACCAATCTCACATCAGGCACTCCCACATCAGCCAGAACACATTTCCCCCTGCCGAACTGGGCTGCAACACACTTTGTGCCCACTTGAGTGCACAGAGACAGGCATTCGTTTACGTCCGTTGATCTTGTGGAAACTATTTGACCTTGATCATATGATTGTTCTGTTTGATTTTTGGGCGATATTGAGTTGACATTTGATTTTGAGTTGCGCTGGCGCGCCGCCGCACCTGCGAAATTTTCACTGTGGTACAAATTGTCATACGAAGGTCTTTTTCCCATGACATTGTGTAACGATGGCAGCCCCCCCCCCTCGGAAAATAGTATCTTTAATTTACAAGTGTTTTTTTCTGAAATGACTAGGTATTCAATAGTTTTAGAATTTTTTGGAAAACATTTGGATTAAAAGCTTTAAATGCAGTATTTAGGTAAACCCCAGACCCTGTAAAAGTCCCTATAAAATGTCAAATATCATGCAAAGTGTCTAAAGTCATTTAAAATGCCCTTGAAAATTGTAAATAGTTTAGTTGGCTGCAGTTGGTTACACACTGCAGTGCTATTTTCCCTGGGACTGAATGCCTTCCAAAGGACACTTTTTGCACTTGTCAGACTCCCCCTTAGATGACCCAACATCGATTTCATTTGATATCGATATTCGATATTTTTTTCTGAAACTCGATATTCGATATCGATACGATATATCGTCTGAACCCTAGTCAGGTCTACTATTGATAATAAAATCCCTATAAAACAATAATGACCACAGCACTGAGCTCACCACTAGTCCTCAAATAAACCACTCGTTCAAACTGATCGCAGCCACCATTCGGCCCCAGAATTTGGCCACCAAAACTGTCAGGTGACCTGTCAGCAACTGGCAAACCTGGTGAGGCTGATTGTGCCTTGGCAAATTTTGACCTTCTTCCTAAGACGGCATCTCTACTCTGCTCTGGGATCTGTTAAGGTGATAAAAAAATAGAAAAAACTTTTGCTGATGGCTGGCAGAAAATACTGGTTGAAGCGATATAATATTTGGTCCTTGTATGTATTTACATAGGTTACATTGGTACGTAACATTGCACATAGACTACTAGTAAACTTGAATACCTTTGTCAGGGAATACATGCAACATTCACACTACTCACAGCAAAAAAGTGCTCGTGAAGTGCACCGAAGTGGTCTGAAGTGCCCACTGGCTACTGAGATTAAAGTTTTAACCATGAATAAATTGAAATATTTATATTTGAATAAATGGCATTGAATGCGTTTACAATTTGGCAAAAAAAATTTACTTGGTTTCATGTTATTCCACTGAGATGCAAAAATAGTCCACACTAGTAATGTAAAGGCGCCGTGGCGTTGGCGCCCTTTAATGGCGCCATTTTCTTTGGCGACATCTGGCACCCGGCGCCATTATTTTGAATGGCGCCTGGCGCCATTCATCCCGGCACTTTTCCATCAGTAGTCCACACCAATAAGCACATACCAAACACTGCGCAAAAGGGTGAAAATGGTCAATGCCCTGTCCAGGTCTCAAAATCGGTCCCAAATCGCATCCGTGCACCAGTCTGAATTGACTGGTTGCCTGCTGGGCCAGTAAAATGTCCGATTTCGCGTACAAAGTGCACACATAACTGGTGTTTGAATGGTCGACAAATGCGCAGTGGGCACCGGAATGGAGGCAATGCAGGAGACAGGTTCTGGAAAGTGTTTTGTGTATTTTTTGCTGCAGTTTTGCTGCATCGTTTTTCAAACGTATTTACGTTTAAGCTAAAAACAAGGACAAAATAGCATAAAAATAGGCAAAAACACATTTACTATTGAATTTGATGGTGAAAAAGTTCGAAAATAGGTTATTTTGACCGAAAATTGGGGCAAGATTTCTCAAAAATGCCGACTTTTATGTTTTCTGGGGACAAAAGTAATCTACTCACGTTTACTCATGAGTAAAAGTAAAAAATAAATACTTTATGTTTACGTTTACTTTCGAACAAGTTCAGTACTTTTAACAACTCTGCAGTTAAGTGCTTGTTCTATCTATGGTGTATATAAATACCGTAGTTTCTTAAAAAATTCCCCTGGGGTAATTTTATTCGTCAGACTTTTTTGAGGGGGGACCATTCAGGGGGGTTTCTCTTGACTGTTCCGCTGTGGCCAGATTTAATTCTTCCTACAGATTTGTAGTTTAAGGCGTACGCCCGATAGATTTTTTAAAGTTCAGCCGCATCGACGCACATGCACCAAGAGCAAGGCGGTTTGTAAAATATACGAAACCATCCCTTAAGGTCGCCGATATTGCAATATGACGTATATCACTTCGATTTTGGCACGGAAATCATGATTTCGTCATTTCTTGGCCGTCTGCCAATTCGCTTTTTATTTTATTTTGTCGGGCGGGTTACTCGCATAAGTCGCGCTTTTGTACGATCGTGCACGCATTTCTTTCTTGTCGCTGCCCTCATGGTTACGGTTGCAGACAGTGAACACTAAAAAAGTGACAACCTGACTACACAAAAGCGCGACTTATGCGAGTAACCCGCCCGACAAAATAAAATAAAAAGCGAATTGGCAGACGGCCAAGAAATGACGAAATCATGATTTCCGTGCCAAAATCGAAGTGATATACGTCATATTGCAATATCGGCGACCTTAAGGGATGGTTTCGTATATTTTACAAACCGCCTTGCTCTCGGTGCATGTGCGTCGATGCGGCTGAACTTTGAAAAATCTATCGGGCGTACGCCCTAAACTACAAATCTGTAGGGAGAATTAAATCTGGCCCTGGTGTTCTTCGTTTAAAAAAATTCGTTTGTGTTCTCTGTGGTCACTGCTCAGTTTTAATTGTTTTTTTATTTTCACAGTAGACAAATGCGATTTTTACGTAAGACAACAAGATAAATTCTTCCACCATATAATTTAAAATTTATACTTAATAAACGCTATCAAAATCAATCAAATTTAGCGTTGTAAATCTACAAAAATAAAATAAAATAAAACTCACTGTCTATCAACGGAAAATATCTGCCTGAAACTCGGTGCACAATGAACAGTCATATTTGGGCGGTGGATAAAACAAGTTTTTACCAGGTCTTGAGATTTTTCAATGATATCTAGCAGTGGAATAAATTCATCTTCATTTGGAATTAAATTTTCAAAATTTTGTGCCCAGCAAAATTGTTCCAACAATATTGATGAGAACAAGAAAGTTAATTTTATTGTTTTGTACATTGTGAACTTTATATTTATTAAAATTGTGAAGTTCTTTAGCGATTTTTCCGCAAATTCAATTAAAACTAGTTCTCAGCATGTCAAACTAAATAAATTCGGATGTAGATATGGATGACAAATTTTCTCACTTGACTGAACCCATTCGACATTTTGCCTGTGGCGATTTTTTCCCATGTGTAAATTATTTATGTACACTCGGCGGACATGATACTCTGCCCTCGCGCTCATTTATGTCTCACGTTGGAAGCGTGCCAATGATAAGTAAGCATGCGATCTTTGTGTTAAAGGTGAAGAATCAGCGTTGTGAATAAGTTAACATTTAGCATCATAACAACGATTATTTTTTTCAACTTTTTATGAAAATTGCATGCGTAAAACAATCGTTGGCACGCTTCCGGCGGGAACCACACGTGCAGGGTGTAAATAGTGATGGAAAAGCGCCAGAAAAAATGGCGCCAGGCGCCAAGGGCGCCATGGCGCCATTCGAAAAGTGGGCGCCAAGCGCCAAGGGCGCCACAGAAAAAGGGCGCCAGGCGCCAAGGGCGCCATGGCGCCATTCAGAAAGTGGGCGCCAGGCGCCAGGGGCGCCACGGAAAGAGGGCGCCAAGCGCCAAGGGCGCTATGGCGCCATTTGGAAAATAGGGCGCCAGGCGCCTAGGGCGCCAGGATAAAAAAGTGCCTACAACACCATGCGTGTGCTAAAAATGTAACTCTTAACTCTTAAAAAAGTGCCTACAACACTAAAAACGTAGGATTCACTTCTTAATTCGCGTTCTCCATTATGTAATGAACAAAAACAAGGCTAGCAACAAAAATTTTTCCGAATAAAATCCACGTGGCGAATTCAAACGCAATGGAAATTGTCATTTGACAACAATCCATTCATTACAAATAGACCTTTCCAAACAATGTTTCGTAATTGCAACATTTTGAATCCTTTTTTTATGATTTTGCAAGTTAGACGGTCCATCATTCTTGTCTTCTGATCCGTCAGACAGATCTGATGAACCGTTGGACGAAAGATTTCCACCCACTCACACCACTCCGTCCATTTTTCTGGCGAATTTAGATCATCAATGGATGCGTTTTTCTTTCTTTTTTCGTTTACACAGCACTCACCATGAAACCCTGCTGGCGCCTTTTTGGCGCCTTTCTAAAGCAGGGCGCCAGGCGCCAAGGGCGCCACGGAAAAAGGGCGCCAAGCGCCAAGGGCGCCATGGCGCCTTTCATAATGTGGGCGCCAGGCGCCAAGGGCGCCACAGAAAAAGGGCGCCAAGCGCCAATGGCGCCATGGCGCGGCGCCCTTTGGCGCCCTCAAATGGCGCCAGCGCCATGGCGCCATTCCATCACTAGGTGTAAAGTAACCGGAGTATACTATTTACATGTTTTCAAGTTTATCCATTTCTCTCGCTTATTTCTACTGACTTGAGATCTTCTCTATTCGATATGCAGGACTTTTTCTATTTATCGAGTAAATCGTGTCAAAAGATTCCTTTCGCGTGTTTTTACTCTATTTTTTCAAATACCCTAAAAATTTACGCGCGGTAATATTCACGGATGCGTGGCTGAGTATTGAAAGGAAAAGCGACCCACGCAAATATTATATTATATTAAAAATATTACTTGGAAGGAAGCGAAAGTTCATATTGTTTGTAAACATTTTCAACATGTTCCTGTTTACCGTTATAGCCGGAGAAAACGTTAACCCTATTGAACGTTAGATACCCCCCCCCCCTCGAATAATTCCCCCTGAAGACATGTGGTGATCGACTTGTCGAGTCCAATTTGAAGAAAGATGGTATGGTATCGTGTTATTAAAACATATTTCGTCGAATGTGTTGATAGAAACATGCGTGAAACATGACGCACCGTATATCCCCGAATAAGACCCCCCCCCCTTTGAATAACTACCCACCTTGAATGACTCCCCCCTCAAAAACACTGACGAAAAAATAACTTCCCCTTGAATAACTCCCCACCCTTGAATAACTACCCCCTATGATGAATGGAGAAGATACTGCAACAAGTGACAAAAACGAATTACAAATGCAGTGCTGTGTATGAGACAAAAAATATGAAAGGATGTTAGCCTACGCAGCGAAAGCAGGATGCATACTGTGTATTTTTCGCAGTGTATACACACCTACCTACCTGCAAGTTTTCCTGAAAGTTATGATGAAAAAATAACTCCCCCCTTGAATAACTCCCCACCCTTGAATAACTCCCACCTCAAAAACTCTGACGAAAAATAACCCGGGGGACTTATTCGAGGATATACTGTAATTCCTCCCCTTGAATAATCCCCCCTCAAAAAAGCCTGTCAAAAAAAATTCCCCAGGGGAATTACTGAAGCAAATACGGTATTTCGGAACGGAATTACTCTATTCGGTCCTGACAAAATCTGTTTGCCGTTTGCAGTGATCTATAAGCCCCGAGCATGGTTGGTTTTAGTAAAATTCTTTTTACTAAAATTGTATTTTATTTTTATTAAAATTGTATTTTATTTTAATTTTATTCTTGTTTCAGTTTATTTTATTTTATTTTATTCTGAAATGTCATTAATAAAATAAAATGAAACCATTTTACAAAAATTTTACAAAAAATCGGAAATCTTGGATGCAAAGACATAAAACAATGTGCAAGCTAGAAGCATGCAGATGAATACAAAAAAATTGATGTAGACTTGTGACACGGGTTGCGACGTAGGTAGGGTTGGCAAGCGATTTTTTTTAAGCGATTTTTTTTAAAAAAATTCCGATTTTTTTTAAAAAAAATCGCAGCACCCGTACCGATTTTTTTTAAAAAAAGTCGCTGGCAAAAAAATTTGGTACTCAAGCACTAGGTAAAATGCAAAAATTTTGCGCGCAAGCGCGCACTTTCATGCAAACAATCCACAAGTTTCTTTTTTCATGGCTTTGACAACCAATTTGGGGGGTGTAGTACCCATTTATGTGTGCTTTTAAGCGTTTAAGGTAGGCTGTGAATTATTTTAGGAAGTATTCATAGTTATGCTTTGTGTTGTCACATCAAACATTTATGCAAAATGCATGCATGTTCACTTCCAATATCATTTATATTTTGTTCTGAGCAAGAACATGGTATTTCTGCAAACAAAATTGCAAATGGTTGATGAAATGTGATTCACGTCACAAATAGATCAATTTGATTTCATTTACACTTAAAAATAACTGACTTTGAAGCTTTTCCGAAGCTCTACAGTACTTATATTAGCACAGAAAGTATAAGTGTGCACTCCCTACCAATTTATATGGCTTTTATTACCCCCAGAGGCGATTTTAGGCAGAAATGGGGCTAATTTTGACCCCAGCGATTTTTATTAAAAAAAATCGATTTTTTTTTAAAAAAAATCGGGGTCGTTAAAAAAAATCGATTTTTTTCCAACCCTAGACGTAGGTACCTATCTTGATTTTTGCTACTCCCAGGGAAGATAGCTAAAGATTTGTCTCTCATTTTTTTTTGGTGGGGGGGGGGGTTGGGGAGGCTTGCGGCTTCAATATATATGCTTTTTCAAAGTATGGAACAAAGAAAATGGAAAAATATCACATGAATTAGTGATTTTTAAGGTGAAAATATATTTAACAAATGTGAAAATTTGCAATTTTTAGCAAAAATAATTTTCAATCACATCAATGAAAGCAACAACAAGGCACCACTTCTGCAAATTGGCAGCTAGAATCTTAAGCAACAGGATTGAAAACTTATTATAGAATTTTACAGACACTCGAGTTTTTGTAAAATTTTTACTAAAATTGTATAAAAATTTAAATTTTTGTACAATTTTACTAAAATTTTACAAAAATTCGAATTTTAGTAAAATTGTATTTTTATTTTATTAATTTTTCATTTTATTGTATTTTATTTTATTCTCCAATTTTCCATTTTATTTTTATTTTTTTCTGAGATTTTGCCAACCCTGGCCCCGAGGTGATATTTTTAATATCTCAATCATTATTATATTTTAATTCGACAGCACAAACGCTTATTCGTCCTGGATAGATGAGTATTTTATAAGTGATACGTCAAGTTAAAAATAGACTTATGAAAAAATGCGATCGAAACCTACTTCTGATTTGATTACCGTACTTCTTCTAATAGAAAAGCGCCGTTCTATTTTTTCGTCAACTTTTTGCTTGCTCTTCTATTGGAGGTGCCGTTCTATTGGAGGCTACCGTTCTTTTTTTTACCAAGTTTTTACACTCATTTTTAATCTGAACACAGAATTATTTTTTAATGAAATATGAGCAACATTTTAATATCAGAGCATCAACTTGTTATTTAATATCAATATTTGAATGCCTTGAACGCTTTTGCCATCCAATTTTTATGTTGTTGTGTTTTGGCACTCTTCAAATACAATTTATACCTGCCGTTCTATTGGAGGCTGCCGTTCTACTGTTTTCGTGTATGCAAAAACTTGCCAAACCCTGCCGCTTTATTGGAGGTATGCTGTTCTATTAGAAGAAATATGGTAATCGGTCACAACTCACAACTGAACTTGATCCTTGACTGATCCGCGTTCAGATAAGTTATTGACATTAATCACTTGACAAATTGGCATTAGTTAGTTTCCTTTCACCTTCATCAGATGCAGGTACTATGATGTCGTTCCACGCCATTGTTTTTGAAAAGTATTTACGTTCACTCGAAAAATATCTACCAATACTTGAGTACGGCGGAAATATATTTAGGTGCGTTTCTCCTGAAAAAGTATCTGTACTCACCTTTACACATACTTTTTAAGTACTTGAGTACACAAAGCATATTTCTGCCTTTATTCGTGGCATAGAAGTGGAAAGGAAGAGAAAAGCTAAAAATAGTGAAAATGTGTTTACATAACTGCATATATTTTTATGTAAATACCGTAGTCTGAAAATAATTGATTTTGAGTGAAAATTTTGGCAAAAATTCTTAAAGATACCGTATTTCCTCGAAATACCCCCCGGGGGGTGATTGTTTCATAGTGGTCCCGAGAGGGGGGGGGGGTTAAACGAGGGGGGGTATTTCGAGGGGGGGTTATTGTTTCACAAGAAAATTTTTGAAAACCAAGTACGAAATTGTCGTCTGAAACGTACGCAGACGTCGAAAAATGCAACAAAAACCGCCATTTATAAGGTTCTGTAGACTAATATTAGTATGTAGATGGTATGTACACTGTTCTAACGTGACACCGACATTGTTTTAACGTGTGTTCTGCAGTACACTGAACACAAACTACAGTTATTGTCATGTACGTTCCCTTTACACTCAATTTGGGGGGGGGGGTATTTCGAGGGGGGGTGATTGTTTCATAGTGGTCTCGAGAGGGGGGGGGGGGGGTCAAACGAGGGGGGGGGGGGGTACGGTACTCTAATACGGTACTCTTACGTTTTTCAGGGAAAATTATTTTACTTTACTTTGAATGAGTAAAAGTACAAACAATCTGCTCAGGGGTCAGTAGAGCGTAGTTGTTAAAACGTATTTACTTTTACTCGATAAATACGGATACTCGAGTACTGCATAAATACGTTTACGTTTCCTCCTGGTAAAAATACCGGTATGCACTTACTCACATACTTTTTGAAAGTACGCGAGTACTGAAAACCTATTTAAGTGGGACATAGAAAGTGACATTTTGACAGACAGAAAGTGACAAAAATTGAACATTTTCCTAACAAATAGTTATCAGGAGAAAAAGCACATATTTGATGTACTCTAGAGTAAAAATTGACAAAATTTCTGATTTTTACGTTTTCTGTGAGAAAAAAATCACTTTAACATTTTATATTAGAAAAATACTTATTTTTACGTTTTCTGCAAAAAAAAGACTCAGTTGTTACTAGAAAAAAGTATTTTACTCATGTTTTTTTTGCAGTGTAAAAGTATTTAAAAATACTTTACGTTTTCTGTACTCAGGGTTGTGTAAAAATAAAATACTTTATGTTTACGTTTACTTTGGAAAAAGTTCAGTGATTTGAACAACTCTGGAGTAGAGAATAAATACTTTATCTTTCTGTATACTTTGGAAAACGTTCAGTACGTTTAACAGCGCTGCTGCACAGTGCACACGCTAGTGTACTCAACCAGCAAACTGAAAAAATTGAATAGTTATAAATAAATCAGCTGTGAACATATTTGAGCTTAATTTTAAGTTTGGCATTTAAACTTCAGTTGACATAGAAAAAAAGCAAACTCAAAATTCAATTCAAACAAACCAGATTAATGAGCACTCAATTTTTAGTCTACTGGTGTGAGTATAAAAACTAGCATTTTTTTCAATGGTTTTATTTGACCCCAAAAAAAATTTACCATTGCGATGAAAACAAAAATCCCACAAATTTCTACACTGCTTCCAACAACTCCACCCACAAATTGGCTTGACTCTTCACTGTATGATTAAAGTGACAGATGTTACACTTCTGAAACGCGTGAGGGTAATGTCATAAAAATAACACAGATAGGTAAATGACATGTTTGTAGACATAGCAGTTGGAAAAAAACAAATGTTGTTAAAATTAAATTACTTTTTAATTACATTAAATACTTTTTGTGTATGATGATGTTTTAATTTATTCACTCTCAAAATTATGAAAATGTAACTGAAAAGTTAATAGCCAGGAGAACATAAAGAAACAATTCTAAACTTTTGCAGTGGATTACACAAATTTAATGAAGGAAAAGGAATGAAATATAATCTCTGAAAAAATCTCAAAAAATTGTATGAAATGAAAATAATAATTTAAATAAAATAATTCATTCCCTCTAAAAACGGAGATAAAATAGACAACATAAATGAGAGATTTTTTATATTTTCCTGTCATAAAATAAATATAACTATTATAATTATTATATCTCTCTGGAAAACCTACGAGAAAATATTAACAAATATAATTATTTTTTTTCTCTAAAAAGTATAAATCTCCCGCTATCTTTAGAACTCTAATCGCAATGACACAAGTAGCTAATCCAAAAGTAGGTGGAGCAAAACAACTCCATAAACCGGTGCCACGTTAGTTTCGAGCGCAGTTCTGCCCCAAAGCCACGGTATGAATTTTATTTCATACTTTTGAGTTTCGTGAGTCATCCCATGACATCAACACAACCTATATAGATCACACCCTGCTGTATATACTGTATATCCTGGAATAAGACCCCAAGCCCGAGGTGCTCTATTTTCATAAGAGTTTTTGAGGGGGAGTTATTCAAGGGGGAGGAGTTATTCAAGGGGGGGGGGGTAATTTTTTCCTCACAATTACTTTGTGTATCCGTTTAGACTATTAGGTATTCTTTTGTATTTTTCATTTCACACATTGCACTGTGTTTGCAGCCCAGCCATAGCTTTATCTGGTCTTTGTGAGATTGGGGGATTTGTTCAAATGGGGAAGTCAGTGATGGGGGAGTTTTTTCACTCAGACAAAAGGGGGGGTTATCCAAGTGAAGGAGTTATTCAATTAGTTGTTCTTATTCGAGGATATATGGTACCGTATTTCTTCGAAATACCCCCCCCCTCCCTCTAAAGACCCCCCCCCTCGTTTGACCCCCCCCCCCCCTCTCGAGACCACTATGAAACAATCACCCCCCTCGAAATACCCCCCCAGGTTGAGTGTAAAGACAACGTACATGACAAATACTGCAGTTTGTGTTCTGCGTAGTGCAGAACACACGTTAAAACAATGTCGTAATCACGTTAGAACAGTGTTTATTTATACCATCTACATACTACTATTAGTCTACAGGAGTCTATACATGTCAGTTATTGATGCATTTTTATACCCCAGTGTACATCACAAACAACGATTTTGTACTAGGATTTGAAAAAATTCCTGGCGAAAAAATAACCCCCCCCCCCCCCGCGAAATACCCCCCCCCTCGTTTAACCCCCCCCCCTCTCGGGACCACTATGAAACAATCACCCCGGGGGGTATTTCGAGGAAATACGGTATTCACTTTTCGCGGTTTGCATTTTTTTAGATATAAATACTAGTGTATTATAAATATTTATGAATTCAAGCATACATTTGCCCCTAGTTCAGCAGTGCCTAATCATAGAAGCGTGCAAGCTGCCTCTAGAGACCAACGTTAATCATTACTGACTCAGGGATGATATTCAGGAAGCAACGTAAATTTTGTTTTTCATTAGCGAATGTTTTTCGCGGCGTTAAGGTGCATAGATAGAGAAGAAGATGATTAGAGAAGGTGATTAGACTATCACCTGTTTGTAGAGCATCAGTAACGATGGCACACCCTCTCGAAAAAAGGTATTTAAATTTTTAAGTGTTTTTTTTCCAAAATGACTTTTCGAATTTCGAATTTTTTCCGAAAATAGTTTTCGAATTTTCGAATTTAGTTTTCGAATTTTCGAATCTTTTGAAAAAATCGATTTTTATGTATTTTTTTGTCGCGTGCTCAAAAATTCGGAAAGTTCCAAAAAATTCGAAAATTTGAAAACGTTTTCCAATTTTCGAATTTTTTTGCCATCGTTAAGCATCACACATTATTTATAACGATAGCAACGAATATTACATACCGTAAGCCCTCCTATAACTCTTTCTTTCAACATCTTTCAAGGGTGATCTTTCAACAGATTTTTTTGACTGTGTGTTCTCTCTGGGGGCAGCCCAGACCCTGTAAAATGTAGTGTCATGTAAAATACCCTGTTAAGTGATATGTGTATCAATTTACTGCATTTCTCCGAAATACCACCAGGGGGGTCATTATTTCCCTGGCAAATTTAGAGGGGGGTTGTTGATTTAAAAAAAATGCTTTTTTTCGAGAGCATTGTTAATTGGCCAATATTTCTCAATATATCTATACGTAAGTATTTACCGTATTACCCGAATTATCCCCCTTGAATTTACCCCCCCCCCTCGAATTACCCCACTCAAAATGGGGTGGGGAAATAATACCCCCCTCTTGAACTCCCCCCTCCGGAATGGTGTACATCATGCATGCAAGGTACATGATGGATTTATTACTGCTAATTTGCATTGCAGCTACACAGAGACTACTTTGTGTAGCTATCTACGTTTTATGTCCAAATATAAATATCCTGTTTGGACACATTTTTTACCCATTTTGGGTATGCAAATGCCTACTATTTACCAGAGTTGTTGAAATACCGGTATTTTTGGAAAGCGTAAGCGTAAGCGTAAATACACTTTCTATATTTTGAGTATGGATACTAAAGTGTAAGGTATTTTTAAAATACCTAGGAAAGCGTAAAATAAAGCGTAAGCGTAAAAAACTTTTTTTAGGAAGTGCTCTTGCTGTCTAGCATCAGAAAACGCTGTTGCTTTCACTTTTAACTGATTAAAAATACCGTATTTCCTTGAAATACCCCCAGGGCGTTTATTTTTACAGAGAAAGAATTTTGAGGGGTTAAACGAGGGGGGGGGTATTTCGTCAGTACTAGTGATGGAAAAGCGCCATGGCGCTGGCGCCTGGCGCTAGCGCCAAAGCAAAAAGCGCCATGGCGCTTTTGGCGCTTGGCGCTAAAATGCTCTGGCGCCATTGGTGCTTGGCGCTGAGGTCTGAGAAAGCGCCATGGCGCTTTTGGCGCTTGGCGCCATTTTCTGGTGGCGCTATTGGCGCCTGGCGCCAGCATTTTAAATGGCGCCAAAAAAGCGCCAACCATGCTAAAGTAAAATTGGTCTAATGCAGTGAAATCACACTCCAGTTCATCAATTTTGAGGATAACTGAATAAATACCTATTTAAATATCTTAGGGTGGACTTATACTAACTAACTACCCACAATGAATATTGGCAGAGGTGTTAAAAAATGTGTTTACTTTTACTAGAGGTCCTCATATTTGGATGTGGAGCAAATGTGTTTCTGTTCACTAAAAAAACATACTCGTGTTGCACCCACCTTTTTCATTTTGAAGCCTGAACTTTAAATTATTTCTTGCAGTGTAAATCATGTGTTCAGTATGGTGTGGGGTGGGGGTCCCTTCCCCAAATGCTCCAGCTATTATCTCTATCTATACTGAGGCAAAATTTTTGACTATTATCCTTCGAGCCCCACCTATGTTTTTTAGGCATCCATCCGGGGTGATTTTTGAGTAATTTTGCGCCAATTTTCACAAAAAAATTGTTGATTTTCTGTAAAACATTTTTATAGTTTTCACCCTCAAAATCAACATCGTTCAATACAATTATCGCCTATTTTCAACTGTTGATGGCTATATATGTCCCTTAAAAAACTCCACCTTTTACTTGATTGGGGAACAACGAACTCCCCATTGAAAGCTTCCCAGTCATGATGTTTAACTGAAAAATATATTTCTTGGTATTCAAACAATTTATAAACGTCGGTTCTTTGAACTGGCAAAACTTCAATGGACTACTACTACAGCAGCCGTAATTCACCCACGGTTATGCACTCATTTTTCTACCATCAATATGTAGAACATTTTTTTTGGCGCTGGCGCCATTACCCTCTGGCGCCATTGGCGCTTGGCGCTGAGGTCCAGAAAAGCGCCATGGCGCTTTTGGCGCTTGGCGCCATTTTGCGCTGGCGCCATTGGCGCTTGGCGCCGGGGTCAGAAAAGCGCCATGGCGCTTTTGGCGCTTGGTGCCAAAAGCGTGGCGCTTTTTCCATCACTAGTCAGTACTTTCTTGAACTCATACTACTAATTTGTTTTTTGAAATGTGCGCAGATGTTGAAAAATGCAGCAATAACCACCATGTGTAAAAGTGTAAATACTTATATAAGTATATAAATGGTATAAACCATGTTCCAACGGAAGATATAAGGTATAAAACCATGTTGAGCATTGGAAAACACGCTTGCTTTCACCTTTAGATGAATTTATTTATTATATCAATTTATAATTACAAATTATTCTAATCAACACAAGCTTTAGCAAGACTTTCCTGACGCCCACTTGGTATAGTGGTAGGACTTGATGCTCTGCCCTTGCACATATTTACGTCTTCATCCAACACAGCAGCAATGGGGAACTTATGTTAAAGTTTGAATGAAAGAACGTCAAAATAGAAGCCTACTATGCACTGCATTCCCAGAGGTTGCGGAACGTCTTTGTAAATTCTAATAAGTTAATCATTGCTCCATTGCTGGACAACGACATAAGTATCAACGGCAGGGCATCAAGTCCGACGACTATAGTCTGCTCTTGGATGTCGATGGCAACTTCAACTTCATCTTCTAGCTTGGAGATAGTGATGTAACGGATCACGGTGACAACATTGTCATCGGAATCCATTGTGGGCCCCACAATTTAAAATCTAAACACATAATAGAGAACACAATTCAAACAAGACATTCATACTTAGTACATGTGCCGCTATGTACAGTGTGTTATTTACTGCACACACGAGTAGTGATGTAAAAGCGCCATGGCGCTGGCGCTTGGCGCTAGCGCCAAAGCAAAAAGCGCCATGGCGCTTTTGGCGCTTGGCGCCTTTTTGCTGTGGCGCCATTGGCGCTCGGCGCTGTGCTACGGAAAAGCGCCATGGCGCTTTTGGCGCTTGGCGCTATGACGTCGTGGCGCCATTGGCGCTTGGCGCTAGCGTTTTATAAAGCGCCAAAAAAGCGCAAAGTAGTACAAAAAATAATCTAATCATTTTTCTTATGTAAACAGACCTTGCCTGCATGAGTTACATAAGTAAATGTGTTTCTGTAAGTGTGTTACAGGAAGAACAAACCCTCTACTTGCTTATTTTGTAAACCATGACCATGCAATTGCAAGGATATTCAAAACTTTCACCAAAAAATGGGCCTACACGCACTAGTTTTCAACGACATTTTATGTCAATTGGTTTTCAACCCAATTCAAGGCTTGATGACGAGCTGACGAACAGCGTTCAAATGCATAGTGTTGCATTATATTGCAAATGAAGTTGTATTGTTGCTGTGGTATGAAGTACCGGCAGGAAGTGCCTACCGTATTTTCTCGAAATACACCCAGGGGGTTTATTTTTTCACGGTGCAAATTTTTAGAGGAGTTTCGAGGGGGGCTTATTCGGGGGAAATTTTTATGAAGGGTCATAGTACAGTTTTTTTATTAATTGACCCAAAACGTAATTAATTGACCCAAAACGTAATTAATTGACCAAATATGATTATATATAGTATAATAGTATATTATAGTATATATATTATCATAGATCGTATATTATCAAATAGTATATTATCATAACGTAACCAAATAGTATATTATCAAATAGTATATTATCATAACGTAACCAAATAGTATATTATCAAATAGTATATTATCATAACGTAACCAAATAGTATATTATCATAGATCGTTCTATAAACAAAGCCATGTATAGTTGCGATGTAAATTCGCAGCTATAAATATACATGTTCATTGAATACATGATCTACCTTATTCCAGACGGGGTGTATTTCGAGGGGGGGGGGGGTAATTGAAAGGTTTTTTTTTCGAGGAAATAGGCATATGTGTATACAACACTGGATAGTGTTACTTGTCAGCAACCTTTGAATTGAAATGGGAACCTGTTGACAAACAAATAGATAGCACTGCATTTGCATCGCTGCACGTTATGCAGCAAAAATTTTTTGGCGCTGGCGCTATTGGCGCTTGGCGCCATCATCCCCTGGCGCCATTGGCGCTTGGCGCCATGGTCTAGAAAAGCGCCATGGCGCTTTTGGCGCTTGGCGCTATTTTGCTGTGGCGCCATTGGCGCTTGGCGCTCGCATGCCAAAAGCGCCATGGCGCTTTTGGCGCTTGGCGCCAAAAGTCTGGCGCTTTTTACAACACTACACACGAGTCATTTCTTTTTTGCACACCTTCTCGTCCTCTTCTGATTCACTTTCTTTTGTGTGGTTTTACACTTTTTCAAAAGCGTAAAACTGGATCGTGTGGAAATTTTTTAACGCTTTTAGTACCCGGGTATTTCGGCCGGGAAAGCGTAACAAAGCGTACGGGTATTTTACGAAAGCGTAAGCGTAAGTGTAAATATAAATACCCATTTACCCGGGTATTTCGGGTAAGCGTAAATACGCTTTCGCAACTCTGCTATTCACTACGACCCTTACAAAAATTTCGGACGAAATAGTAAACCCCCTCGAATAAGCCCCCTTGAATAAACCCCCCTCAAATTTTGCTGGTGAAAAAATTAACCCCCATGGGGGTATTTCGAGGTAATACGGTATATTATTAGACAGACATTGACCTGTCTGATGTTTTACTTTCACTTTTTGTACATATACATGCGCGGCAATACCTATAGATTGTGAATAACTTGACACTGGGTGGTCGGATGAAAGTCAAATTTTATGTTGTTGTGTCCACGGGTGCCAAGAATGGGATCGGTACGCACACCCGGACACAAATTATGTACAAAAACGACAAAGGTTCGCTGAATCGTGGAGACAGCGGTGGGAACGGACTTGGCTAGCGAGTGCCGTGTTCCCAACGCTGGCGACCGGGAGGAGGAGGACCGTTTGTGATATTTTTGTGGTGGATTTTCACTCAACGTCGCCACGCGACATGGGACCTCAATAAATGCATGGATTCATTTTCATCAGTCGCGGGGAGCGGGTGGGAAAAGAGTCATGCGAATAACACAACTGAAATGAACAGAAAATGTGGCCCTTATATATGTCAGCCGGCGCGTGCGTTTTGCGGGTGCCGCCTCGGCGGCCCGCTGCACTGCGCGCCAATGGCGCTCAGTGCCGCGGGCGACCGGGGCGACACTAGCGTGCGCACGCGCTTGCCGCGAGCGCAACACCCCCCCCAAGCCCGGGGCAGGGGTGCCAAAAACCACAAAATCACAAAACCTCTCTCCAATCCTCAAAGCGAAAATACGTGGGGGGTCAGTAATGCGCAAAAAAATAAAACTGGTGAATTTCAAACTCCGAAAAAATAAATAAAATCGGGAACCCGTATGATTAAAATGTCAAAATCCTGTAAGAATAAAACCCGGTGTAATTCTAACTCCAAAAATATACCCGCGTCAAAAGGTGCGGCCTGAGATCAGAATGGGATAAGTGAAACACAATAAAGTTCGCATACACAAAAGAATTTGCAAATGCGTCTGTTAAAAATGCAATTTTCACAAATTTGGGAGATGCAATGTTAGTTTGCTGTAAAATAAATATCGAAATGAAAAAAAACGAGATCACTGCTTCCGTCAAAATTTTCAAAACCGGAAATTTCGCCGTCTTATTTCTTATTTTTCTTCCCGCTTTTTGCCTTCAAAGGTGTGGTGATCACATTTTCCTGGCGCGGCGTCACACTGCCGGAACTTTCGCCAAGTGGGGTGGGCGGGCAGCGGGGAATGCGACTGGTTGAGGCCTGCTGCGGCTGCAGCAGGGACAAGAGGGGTGGGAGGTGGGTGAAAAGAAAAAATGGCATTAGGCCTTTATGCCGCACCTCGGGGGGGGGGGGGGGGGTGTGCGGCAACAAATCCCCATCACTTTCGTGTGCGTCTGGGCTGAGGGCCGGGGAGGGCGGGGGGGTAACTTCCTTTCGCGCCCTACTCAAATCGCGCTCTAACTTGGCTACTTTTCCCTGTGCGGCGGCTTCGGCCTGGCGGGCGTGTTCTAGTTGGCTGGCGGTCTCGTGCAGGTCGGCCTTGTGCTTGGCCGCCTGCTGCAGGGCGGCGTTGCGTTCGTCGCGGATCCTTGCCTCCGCGTTGAGGCTCCACCTTAACATGGGGACCGCCTCCCGGGGGTGCACCGACAGACGCTCCAGCGCGGTGTACAGCATGTCATTGGCGTTTTGCAGCGCGATGACTTCGCTGCCTGGGGGGGGTTGTTGAGTTGTTTTGGGGAGCATTGGGGTTGTCGCTACTCGTTGTGGATGTGAACGTAAGTGTGCGAATTCAATAGGGGCCCCTTGCTCACCGAGTGGCGCCCCCATCGGCCGGACTTTTGGAGTTGGGAGTAGCGATCGCGGGCCCTCGTAACCGTGAGCGTCTGAAAAGTGACGCTTTGCTACACGTGAATTCCAGAATGTTTGGGAGCGGATAAATTTTTCCTTTCGGGACTCACTTGCGTTGTTTTGGTGGGGTGCGGCCGCGGCCATGCGGTCGGCTGTGCGCGCGGGTCGGGCGGGGGCATTGCGTGACTCTGCGCACGTGTTTTGGATTCTTTGGCCCGGTGCCAGATTTTCCAGAAAACTGTTTAACTTTAAGCACACCTTCGTTCGTGGTTGTTCTGGGCGGCGGGATAGCATTGAGGGGCACCGGGCGGTTTGCGGCGGGGGTGTCCGTGTTGACACGCGTCACCACACTCGCTACCGTGGCTTGCTGGCGCTCGGGATTTGGGGCCTGGGTGGGTTGCGGGATAGGGTGTGTGGTTGGTACGGGGGGCCGCTGCACTATGTGGGTGTGTCGAATGGAACTGACCCCTTCGACATGCGATCGCTTAGCGCTGGGCTCACGCGATGGCGGGCTGATCGGCCGGTGTCGCGGGCGGCTGTCGGTCCGTGCCGCGGCCGATGCCGGTGGTCGGTTGCCGCTGCTCGAGCGCGCCGACTTGTTGCTGTCCCTGGATGCCATGCTGGTCGTGTCGTCGCTGTCTGTGTCGACGGGGGGGTTTTCAGATTTTTCAGTCGTTTTTTTTATTTCGTTTGTTCGCGTGAGTGTAAACACTGGTACTCTCTGGAGAGAGTCCCCTGTGTCGATTATTGCGATGGATTTATCAATCCCAACAATGTCATAAGGCCCTGTGCGTAGGGGTCGCAATTTCTGGTCTACCGACATTCCCCATCTTGTTTCCAGATATACTATGTCCCCTATTCTCAGTGGTGTGCCATTTTTTGTGTCATGTACTCGCTTGTACCGTGCTTGGGCATTTTTTAAGTGCATTTTGGCCTGTTGCCAGATTTGTTGCAAGTGCCCTGGGCGGTTTGCGGCTTCTGGGAGTCGTGTAGCTAGTGCTTGGAGGGTTTTTTTAAGTCGAGTCATGCTACTGGGCGGGGAATTATCGATGTCATCGACTTGTGCTGTTTGGTCCCCAGTGTCATCAATTAGTGTTGGCATGTATCCAAACAGTAGCTCGAATGGGGCGTGTGCGATGTCTCGATTGTAGGCAACATTCATGCGTAGTGCTACCTCTGGTAATGCCGCCGGCCAGTCGTTGGACTTTGGGTTTCGCTGCGCCCACTGTCTAGTTAATTGTTCGACGCTGCGGATCGCCCTTTCCGCCAGTCCGTTTGACTGTGAGTAATATGGGGTGGTTGTGCGCAGTGAGATGCCCCATTTGTGGGCCAATCCCGTGACGTCTTTATTTACAAATTCCGTGCCGTTGTCTGTGAATAGTTCCGCTGGGGGTCCGAACAGATGAATAACATGTTTTTCTAGGGCTTTGGTGACTGCTGTGCCTGTCAATTGGCGCAGGGGTGCGAGCGCCACTGCTCTGGTGAGGTAATCTACCGCCACTAGAAGATGTCGGTGTCCTTTGAATTCGGGCATGGGGGTCGTGTCTACTGCTACTTTTTGCCACGGCCTCGTGCCTGGCTCAACTGGGAACAGTGGGCTGGTTCCTTTGCGCTGTCCGTCTTTGGTTATTTTGCATGTGTGGCATTTTTTCACAAAATCGAATGCGTCGTCTCGCATTCGGGGCCACGCAGCGACTTTTGCTACTTGCTGTGTGGTGCGTTCTGCACCTCCGTGTGCTCCTAGCAGCCCTGAATGTGCGGATTTGAGCAGATTATTTTACATGTGCTGGGGTGCCCATGGTCGAAAACCCTGCGGGCCTCGGTATTGGATCACGTCATTTGCTAGCGTGTGCTGGGCTTGGTTTATTTTCCCCTTCGCTATGTTATTTTTCAGGGTGTGATACTCGGGGTCTTTGCTTTGTTCTAGCTGCCAGTTGGTTATGGTCTGGGTGAGTCTGGCCATGTGTGGGCATAATTTTTCTAATGGGATTCTAATGCTTTCACTGGCTCTCTGAAACGCCGGTGTGTCCAAGTCTTCAATTGGGCTGCGGCTTAGTGCGTCGGCGACTATGTTGTGTTCTCCTGGACAGTATTCGATGGTGAGGTCCTTCAGTGACAATCTCATGGCCCATCAGTGTGTCCATCGCTCGATTTTCCCATGTGCCGGTTTAATTAGTGCATTGACTAGGGCTTTGTGATCGGTTCGTAGGATGACTTTCTGCCCGTCGATGTAGTCGCCTAGTCTGTCTAGTGCCCATGTGCAGGCTAGCGCCTCTTTTTCGATGACTGACCAGTTTTTGTGTGTTGTGGGTAACTTTTTTGATACGAATGCGACTGGTCGCAATTGCTCTGGATTTTTTCCACATTTTTGCATTAGGACTGCCCCCAGGCCGATGTCGCAAGCGTCCGTGTATAAGTAGTAGTCTTTCGACCGGTCTGGGTGTGCCAGCACGGGGGCGGAGCTAAGGTGCAATTTGAGGCTGTCATATGCGTTTTTTGCCTCTTCTGTCCATTGATCGACCGGGGGTATTGGGTCATTGCCATTTACTCTATATTTCCCTTTTGCCATTTCGTTTAGTGGTGCCGCGAAACGATGGAAACCTGGGATGTGTTGGCTGAAGTAGCCTGCTTTCCCGAGGAACGTTTTTATCGCTTGCTTTGTTGTTGGTGTTGGCATTTCCAGGATTGCCGCGATGTTGCTTCGTTTTGGGGCGATGCCGTTTTCACTTAGTTCAAATCCCAAAAACTTGACTTTTGTGCAAAAAAAGTGACATTTTTCCGGTTTCAGTCGTATTCCTGCCCACTTCAGGCGGTGAAACAATTGTGTCAAGTGTTGGAGGTGTTCCTCTGTTTTGTTACTAGCTACCAGGCAGTCGTCGATGTATGCAAAAAACGCTGGTCACTCTGGTTCTGTATTCAACCCTGTCAGAACACAGTCCATGAGCCGTTGGAAACTTGCGCCCACGTTTTTTAGTCCCAGCGGCATACGTGTGTAGCTGTACTGGCCGCGGCTGCACACGAACGACACCATGTCTCTGGTGGCTGGGTCGGAGATCGTGACGTTGTAATAGCCGAAACTTGCGTCCATGGTGGAAAAAACCGTTCTTTGGTTCATTTGTTGGAGCATGTCGGTTATATGTGGGAGTGGGTAGGCGTCTCTGACTGTGACGTCGTTTAATTTGCGGAAATCCAAGCATAGGCGGTAATCGGACTTGCCTTTGGGGACGATTACTAGTGGAAATGCCCATGGGGATGCGGATGGGACGATCAGTTTTTTCTTCAGCATTTCGTCGATCGTGCGCCAGACAAATGCGCGTTTTGGGGGGGTTTCGAATCGTGCTGCACACTTGATTGGTTCAGCCCCTGGTACTAATTCGATTGTGTGTTCCGTTACTTGTGTCTCCCCAATATCATATTCATTCATGCTGAACAAACCTTCTTGTCTGGCCAGTAAATTTTTGAATCGGTCTTTGAACTCTGGGGGCAGCGCATCCTGGCTGTCTTTGGGTAGTCTTTCCCAGATTTCGTTGATTCGCTGTTGTTCGTCCTGCGTCAGTTCGCGCCATTCCGGGATCGTCGCGGCTGGAGGGGGAGGGCAGGGCAGTTCTTTCGTTCCCAATGCTATGTTTGCTTCTGGTTCTTCCAGTGTTAACGCGTGGGTGGTGGTGAAAATTTCCGCCATCTTGGTGTGCGCTGGTATGTGCTGGTCAGCCCCTGTCGTGTTTGTTACACACATGTTGAACTCGGCCACCTCCAGCCATTCGCGGTTTGGTTGCAGGGTAGCGTTGCAGGCGATTCCCGGTACTCTCTCCTGGAGTAGCCCATTTGTGTCGCGTGTGTACGGGTCGAATGCGTATGCTACCGTGTGTCCTGCTTCCGTTTGCGTGGGAATGGGATTGCTTTTGTCTATCGCTACTTTGATGTGAAATTGCTGTCCCGCCAGGATTGTTGTGTTATGTGTTGTATACACATCTGCGGTGCAGTATGTTTCTTCGTTGGCGTTGTCACTCGTTCTCAGCACTCCCGCTTCTTGTTCGTATTCGCTTGACAGGCGTTCTAGTTCTTTGTGGGCTGTCTGGACTATTTGTAGGGGGCCCCAAATTGCCGCTCTTCCGATCAGGAGTGGGTCTGCTGGGGGCAAAAATTCCATGAGTTTCACGACCGCTGGCAGCGTGTCTGTTCGCTGCGCCCCGTCCGGGGTCTTGTGGTCTATTGTCATGTTGTAAATTCTGAGCCATTCACCGTTGATGACTTTTCCCGATGTGCGGATGTGGCTGCCCGTATAGGGTCTGAATTTTTTCCGTTCTTGTTCGGGGTTCATGCGAGCTTTTCTCCAGACGCGCTCAAGCGTGGTGTCTTCGATAAAAAGGCCGATGTTGCAACCCGTGTCGATGTGGCCGGTGATGGGAACTCCATGGAATGTGATGGTGGCCATAGGGTCTGGGGAGCTCGTTGTGCGTGCGCATGTGTCTGCTTTTGTGCTTGCGATTGTGGGGATCCAGTCGTCTAGGTTGCCCTCGTCGGGGTTGCCCTTGTCGGGGTCGTCCTCGTCGTCCCACAGCTCATTTTCTTGCTCGTATTGCTCTTGCGTGTAGCGGCTGGATGGTGACTCTTGCACTGGGATGCCTAGTTCGTTGCATTTTTTTCTCATGTTTTCTTTGGCGACTTCTTCGGATTTCCCTTGTCTGGCTAGGGACTGTTTTACTCTCTCCGCTCTGTCGGCTTGGAAATCGGGGGACGTGGGGTTGATGTAACACTTGTCTGGGTTGTGGGGCATCGGCATGCGGTGCAGGTGGAAGGTGCACCAGGGCCCTTTGTGCGTTCTTGGGTCAAATGTTGCTTTTACGCTGTCAGCCTCTTGGCTGGTGCTTTGCGCTTTGGGCTCTTGCTGCCAACCCGTTCCATACCGTGGGCGGGTTCTTTGGTTTCTTTGTTCTTTGCGGCGCTGGGTTCTCGCGTGTTCGGCTTCTTTGCGGGCTGCGTCAATTTTTGCGATGGCTCGGTTTATTGTGCAGGCGCCGTCTTGCCACCGCTCCCGCCACATGTACCAGCAGCTTACTGGGGCCAGTTTGGGGGCTTCTGTGAAAAATTTATCCCCGATCATTCTTTGCCGTTCTTGATCTGCCATAGTTTCACTGACATGGTAGAAATTGGTGCAAAGTCGTGTGTAGAACGAGGATGCGGACTCGCCGGGGTCGGGTTTCAGGTTGTACCAATCCGCGACCGAATGGACTGTGTGATCGGCTTTGTACGCCTCTACTAAACTGTCTAGCACGTAGAGGATGTCGTGGCGTTTGTTTATGCAGACTGCCAGGTATTTGTTTTGCGCATCTCCTGTTAGGCATTGCATGAAAATGTTGGTCCAGAATAGTTGCTGTTGACTTTCTGGTATTCCCATGGCCTGTTGTGTTATCATGTGGAGCCAGAATCGGAACGGGCCGGTTTGTCTTTTTTCGTCACCGTCGAATTTGATTTGTTTGTTTGCTGTGGACACGACGTGCCCGACACCGATTTTGTCTTTCGGGGCGCGTATTGTGCCCAGGGGCTGCAGGCCGTCTTCCGGTGAGATGACGAACCGCTCCATGTATTCGATGATTTGGCACAGTAGGGGCCCTTGGGTTAATGTTGCGAGTCGGTCTTCTGTGGACCAGCGCCAGGCGTCGTTGGTTTGTGGCGCTATGTCGTGGGATGTGTTTCCGAGGTGGTTATTGGCGACGAGCCGTGTTAATTGTTCCATACGCTTGTTCTGTTCTTCGAAACGCTGGTTGAACATTGCGGCCATGGCTGCCAAGTCTGACGTTTGGGCTTTTAACTCAGAAAATGGTACTGGGGACGCGGAGTTGCGTGACTGTGGGGATGGTTGCACTAGTGGTTCGTTTGCTGCGGTGATGTTACCGCTATCACTTTCCTCACCACTGCTGCCGTTTTCATTGCGCTCTGGGTCTTCAATTGTGACTGTGGTTATTTGTGAGCTTTTGAAAAATGCCTCAGCTAGGTTTATTAACCGTCGGCCCAGTGTGGAATTGCTGTCTTTGCTAGCCACCGTGCCTTTTGGCCAGTTTGGTTTGCGCCAGTGGTTTAGGGATTCGATTGCGTTGATCAGTACCCCTCTTTTACGGGCCAGGGTCCATTCAGATGCTTTTTGGGTGAGTTCTCGCTCAGAATATGTTACTGGTGCGCGCAGCACCGGGTGTTGTTTTCCAGCCGCGGGGGGGCCGGCGGTTTTGTCGTCCGTCATTGTGACGTTTCTCTGCGCTCGTATGGCGCCCACCTGTCGCTTGCTCTGGACGGTGGCAAAGTTGTGCGGGGACCACTTTGCTGTGGTGCTACCGCGGGGTTATTTTTGTAGGGTTCACAGGTTTTTAAAGCTGTACGATCACCATGTTGTGTCCACGGGTGCCAAGAATGGGATCGGTACGCACACCCGGACACAAATTATGTACAAAAACGACAAAGGTTCGCTGAATCGTGGAGACAGCGGTGGGAACGGACTTGGCTAGCGAGTGCCGTGTTCCCAACGCTGGCGACCGGGAGGAGGAGGACCGTTTGTGATATTTTTGTGGTGGATTTTCACTCAACGTCTCCGCGCGACATGGGACCTCAATAAATGCATGGATTCATTTTCGTCAGTCGCGGGGAGCGGGTGGGAAAAGAGTCATGCGAATAACACAACTGAAATGAACAGAAAATGCGGCCCTTATATATGTCAGCCGGCGCGTGCGTTTTGCGGGTGCCGCCTCGGCGGCCCGCTGCACTGCGCGCCAATGGCGCTCAGTGCCGCGGGCGACCGGGGCGACACTAGCGTGCGCACGCGCTTGCCGCGAGCGCAACAATGTGAACATCAACCACTAAATATGAGAGCTTTCCACAAAATATGGTTGCGAATGCTTTAGTGGTTCAAGAGTTATTCAAGCAAATTCTTTATCGGCAAGGCGGATTAGTGGCGCGTGCGCACGCATTTAAGCATGTGAACTGAAAAAATTAAAATCATTTCCGTTCCTGATCCCAGTCCTGATCCCAGTCCCTGATCAATTAAAACGTCACCGACAAATTCATTATTTTCATGTTTTCTTGTTTTTATTGAAAATTAATGTTCAATAATCGAATTTGAATGAAAAATTTATCATATGAGAGATGTTCAATTCGAATTTGAATGAAAAACGTTGGATGAAAAATTCTCCACGACAAATCAATTTCACGTAGACGCCCTAAAATAAATTTGTCGGTGATCATTGCATCCAATTACCGACGACAAATTTATTTTAGAGCGTCGATGTGAAATCGATTTGTCGCTGGACATTTTTTCATGCAATGTTTTTCATTCAAATTAGAATTTAACATCTCGATCTCCCATATAATAAATTCTTCATTCAAATTCGAGTATTGAACATTAATTTTCAAAAAAAAAATTGAAAAACATGAAAATAATGAATTTATCGGTGACCTTTTATTTGTCGTTTCATTTGTTATTTGTCGTTGTGCTGTAAATCCACCTTTAAACAGATTAAGGGGTTACGCTACCCTCCCCGGTCAAAGTTGGCTCCACCCCGGAGTGTATGGTAATTAGAGCAAATGTATTGGCGCCTGATTTGCAACTAGGGTTCAAACGGGATCAGTTTTTCGGACCGGGACCGGGACCATAAACTTTCTAATGTCGAGACCAGGACCGGGACCGGGACTGGGTGGTCGGGACCGGGACCGGGACTGGCTTTTTCAATTGTCGGGACCGGGACCGGGACTGACTTTTTCCAAATGTCGGGACCGGGACCGAGACTTGGGTGTCGGCCGTCGGGACCGGGACCGGCACGGAACCGCCGCAGTACCGACTTTTTGCCGAACCGTGTACTGGGACCGCGGTCTCGTTTGAACCCTATTTGCAACCCACGAATAGACAGTACAAGTCATGCAGCCACTACTATACCCTGTGATATCCATGAAGTGTTAAATTCCCAGTGAAATAAGAAAATAGTCATCCAACTGGGGTGGGTATTTGTACGGTATTGTATGAATGGAGAACGAAACTGTGCAACACTCATACATGTATAATAAAAATCGTAGATTTCGCTAATCAACTTGTTTTCAATACTTTCCCTATTTTAGACATTGACGTATTTCTATCACCACTCCCCGCCCCCAGAGTTGTTAAAAGTTCCGAAGATTTTTCAAAGTATACGTAAACGTAAAGTATTTCTTTTTTACCCACCCCGAGCACAGAAAACGTAAAGTAACAATTTTTACTTTTACTCATGAAATGAGTAAACGTAAGTAAATGTACTTTTCCTCACAGAAGACATAAAAGTGGGTATTTTTGAGAAATTTTACCCCAATTTTCACTCAAAATCTCTTATTTTCATAACTTTTTGCCTATTTTCCACAATTTTTGGTTACATGCATGCTTATATACAGATTTTCGACTATTTTTCTGTATTTTTGACCCATTTTCTCCTTTTTTCCATTCTACGCCTGTAACAAATATATAAAAGACTATCTGAAATGCGTTTTCTGTACTAAGTACTTTCAAAAAGTATACGTAAAAGCCAGTACTGGTACTTTTTTCAGAATAAACGTAAACATATTTGCTCAGTACTCGAGTATACGTATTTTGCGAGTAAAAGTAAATACGTTTTAACAACTATGCACGCCCCAGGGTCCATTTAGCATTCCCCATTGCTGGAATTTTCAGATGTAAACCGGATATATTGCTACCAACAACATTATTATTCTGTCGCTGTGCTCGTGTGTGGTCTCTAGGGGATTTTCCTGTTGTGCACACGTGGAAATAGATACATTTTTATACGTTTACTCCAGTTACTTTACGCCCTGCAGCGTGGTTCCCGCTGGAAGCATGCCAACGATTTTTTTACACATGCGATTTTCATAAAAAGTCATCAAGTGCGAGGGTAAAGTATCATGTCCGCCGAGTATAAATAGATGCAAAAGTGGTGCAAATATGTTTGGTTGTGTGTTTTTCTATCGACTTGTGTAATTACCGGTTAAACCGTTGATTTTCTGTAATTAACTTTCCAAGAAACCGTTATGTTTTGTGTCATTGAAGTCTGTTATGAAGTGGGGACATGTTATGTTTGAACGAGATCCGATCATAAATATATTTTACATGTGTCAACTCGGATATGACCTATTTAATACGACATGATTATTGATTATAATACTTGCCGCAGAAATCTAATCAGAACACGCAGCTAGTGTTGTAAACGGCGCCACAGCGCTTTTTATATGGTCATCACTTATTTACTGCGTACATTTTTACCAGGGGCCAATTCCGCAAGCGGTAAAATAAAAAGGAAAACTTTCATATTCACTCTTACAAGTCTTTACTTTTTACTTTACTCTTTAATTTTCCACTTATGCAACCAGCACCAGTGGGCAGTCCCAAAGTGTCAACTGTGTATCCAATTCTTATGTTTTATAATAAGCTTTGCATACAAAAAAATAAAATTAGGATACATAGTTGACACTTTCGGGGCTGCCCCCTGGTGCTGGTTTCAAAAGTGGAAAATTTAAGAGTAAGGTAAAAAGTAAAGAGTAGATTAAAGAGTAAAGTGAAGAATGGAGCGAAAAGTTTTTCTTTTTACTTTACAACTTGCGGAACTGGCGCTTGGCCTGTAAATCAAGAGCGCTATGAAGCATTTCTTTTTGGCGCTAGCGCCATTTGGTTTTGAGAAAAGCACCAGGAAAATGCGCCAGAGCCATAGCGTTTTTACCAGAGTTGTTAAAATTAACGAACTTTTTCAAAGTAAACCTAAATGTAACATTTTTTATTCACCCCCTGAGTACAGAAAACATAAAATATTTTTTACATTTGCTCATGAGTAAACGCTAGTTAAATACTTTTGCTATTGGAAAACATAAAAGTGTGTGGGTATTGGTGAGAAATTTTGCACCAATGTTCACTCAAAATTACTAATTTCGTTACCATTTCACCAATTTTCATTTTCAAATTCACTAGTTAATGTGTGTTTTGCCTACTTTAACCTATTTTTGCCTAGGTATATGCATATATATATATATATATTGTCATTTTTCCTTATTTTCAGCTATTTCTTCCTTTTTTTCCTTCTGTGCCTTGAAAAACGCCAACAAAAACTGTATCTGAAATATGTTTTGTGTACTCGTGTACTTTCAAAAGGTGAATGTAAAAGCGAGTATACGTATTTTGTGAGTAAACATAAGTATGTTTTCACAACTACGCTTTTTACAGGCTTGACTTTATGTGTTGGTTTCACCTCTATTCAAAGGAATAGTATCAGCATTACCTACCTAATTGTATTTACTCGATCTTTCGTGGAGTACCCGAATTTGATACTGTGTTTGTAATAGCGTGAAAATTTTACTTCCGTAAATTAATTCTATGTACCGTATTTCCTCGAAATACCCCCCCCCCTCGAAATACCCCCCCCCCCTCCTTTGCCCCCCACCCTCTCTCGAGACCACTATGAAACAATCACCCCCCCCCTCGAAATAACCCCCTCCCCAGATTGAGTGTAAATGGAACGTACGTGAGTGACAAATACTGCAGTTTGTGTTCTGCGTAGTGCAGAACACACGTTAAAACAATGTCGTTAGTCGTCAACTAACATTAGTCTACAGGAGTCAGTTACATGTCAGTTATTGATGCATTTTTCTACCCCAGCGCACATCACAAACAACGATTTTGTACTAGGATTTCAAAAAATTTCTGGCGAAATAATAACCCCCCCTCGAAATACCCCCCCCCCTCGTTTAACCCCCCCCCCCCCTCTCGGGAGCACTATGAAACAATCACCTCCGAGGGGTATTTCGAGGAAATACGGTATATATTCATCAATTAATAACGCCCACAATTCCGCTCAAACATACACAAACACAGTAACCTAATTGATCGAATGTGACACCAATCCGAAAGTCAGATATATATCCCTTCAATGTCGTGTTACTAATCAGCGTCGGACTAAATCTGTCAGTTACCGTATTTCTTTTAATAGAACGGCATACCCCCAATAGAACTGCTCCTCCAATAGAACGGCAGGTTTTGACACATTTTTGCACTCAAGAAAACAATAGAACGGCAGCCTCCAATAGAACGGCATGTAGAACATATGTTGGAAGAGTGTCAAAACGCAAAAATATTAGAAAAATGGGTGGTGAGGTGAGTAGTGATGATGTGAAAAGCGCCAGAACTTTAGCGCCAAGCGCCAAAAGCGCCATGGCGCTTTGCTAACACCCAGCGCCAAGCGCCAATGGCGCCAGAGCAAATTGGCGCCAAGCGCCAGAAGGGCCATTGCTTTGGCGCTAGCGCCAAGCATTTTATTCCTGGCGCCAGGCGAAAATAGCGCCGAGCACCAAGAAAGCGCCATCGCGCTTTTTATGGGCATGGCGCCAAGCGCCAATGGCGCCAGAACCATGGCGCTTTTACATCAAACGGCCCTCTTCTATTAGAAGAAATACTGTATCTCATACGCAATCGGTGGCGCTCTTAATTTACATGTCGGCTTATTGAAATCTGATGACCCAAATTTCTGAATATATCGGCAATTACTTTAAAAATGGACTGCGAAAACATTTTACAGATCCCTTTTCACAACAATTCAAAGAAATAACCATTTTATTGAACCTCGGAAACTTGCCACTCCACAATGTGCCGCCCTGCCGCTACGTTGCAATGCATAAATACGCATTTCAAGTGTATATCGCTACCATAAATCTACTCACATGCACTGATCATAATAGCGCCATTTTACAAGCACAATGTAGAAACGGGTTGTGTGTTCAGATCCTTTTGGGAAATGCTGCGTATGCTTGGATAAGGTAAACACAGACCAGAATATAGTTTTAACAACTTAAAGTACGTTTTCAGGAAAAGTACCTACATATACTCGAGTACCGAGTAAATACATTTATGTGTGTACAGAAAACGTAATTCAGGTTTAATATTTATTGTTTGTCAGTAAAATGAGTAGAAACGGCTGGAGCGTTGTAGAAATATAATAGCCACTGAAATTCTGATAGGCAACATGTTACATGTAAAACAAAACAGAAATTATAAGTCCTTGATCATATTTAATATAAGTCCTTGGCTGTGGTAACATCATAACATATTATTCTTTGCGTAATTTCTGCAAAACCGTAATTAATTTTGCTGATGTTATGTCATTAGTGGTATTACTGTTATTAAAAAATATGTCACGGCATTACTAAAATCCTACATTTCCATTTTTCACGTAAATGGGTGTTAATATATAGTAAATAATTGAAAAGATACGTGAATGGAGGTCGTTAGATTTTGCTACCTATTTACTTTTACTTTTCTGGTTGTTTTTGTTTAAACAATTAATAGTAAATACGAATGAAAACTATACCGTATTTCCTCGAAATACCCCCCCTCAAAATGGGCACTATGAATTTGTGGTCCGGGAAATGCATAACCGTCGTTCAAAAATCTTACTGTGTTACGTTAGAACATCGTTTATACCATCTACATCCTTATAAAAGGCTGTAAAAACTTATAAATGGTGGTCATTGTTGCATTTTTCACGTTTTTCTTTCAAAATTTTCACTGTGAAAAAATAAACCCCCGGGGGGTAATTCGAGGAAATACGGTAATTACGGGAAATGACAAGCTGATCAAAGCACCAATTAAGTAAGCCTGTAATTAGGTAAGTACGTTTCCCATAAGCAAAACCAAAAGTATCATTTTACGATTTAATTGTCACTTTTTGTAATTTTCTCTTCACGACTTTCTTGTCATATTCATGTAAATTAGGTAGGTACCGTATTTCCTCGAAATACCCCCGGGGGGTTTATTTTTTCAGAGTGAGAATTTCGAGGGGGGGTTAAACGAGGGGGGGGGTATTTCGAGGGGGGGGTTAATTATTTCGCCAGAAATTTTTTGAAAACTAAGTACTAAATTGTCGTCTGAAACGTACACAGACGTCGAAAATGCAACAAAAATCGCCATTTATAAGACTCTAAAGACTTGTATACCGTATTTCCTCGAAATACCCCCGGGGGGTTTATTGTTTCAGAGTGAGAATTTTGAGGGGGGGTTAAACGAGGGGGGGGGTATTTCGAGGGGGGGGTTATTATTTCGCCAGAAATTTTTTGAAATCCCAGTACTAAAATGTCGTCTGAAACGTAAGCAGACGTCGAAAAATGCAACAAAAATAGCCATTTATAAGACTCTAAAGACATTTATAAGTGTGTAGACGTACAAACAGTGTTCTCACATAACAGAGTCATCGTTTTTAACGTGTGTTCTGCATTGCCGGGATGACAAACCGCAGCCTTTGTCATTTACGTTCTCTATACACTAAATTTGGGGGGGGGTATTTCGAGGGGGGGTTTATAAGTTCATAGTGTCCATTTTGAGGGGGGGTATTTCGAGGGGGGGGGTATTTCGAGGAAATACGGTAAGTGTGTAGACGTATAATCACTGTTCTCGCATAACAGAGTTATCGTTTTTAACGTGTGTTTTGCATTACCCAGATGACAAACCGCAGCCTTTGTCATTTACGTTCTCTATACACTAAATTTGGGGGGGTATTTCGAGGGGGGGGGGGGTTTATAAGTTCATAGTGTCCATTTTGAGGGGGGGTATTTCGAGAGGGGGGGGGTATTTCGAGGAAATACGGTAACTTTATTTTCGTTCGTTGTGCCTTTAACAAAAAATGTGCCCTCTAAGTGAAAAAGTTCCATAATTCCGGAATAAACTTCCACATCTGCAACAAAAAACAGTGATGTATATTTACTAGTTGAGGCTCAATACACACATGCCAATTTGCAGATACCGTATTACCTCGAAATACCCCCATGGGGGTTTATTATTTCGCCAGCAAAATTTGAGGGGGGGTTTATTCGAGGGGGGGGGGTTTATTCGAGGGGGGGTCTTATTATTTCGTCAGAAATTTTCGTAAGGATCGTGGTAAAAAGTAGGCATTTGCATGCCCAAAACAGGTGATAAATGTGTCCAAACAAGATATATTTGGACATAAAAACGTAGATTAGCTACACAAACATGTCCATGTGTAGCTGCAATACAATTAAGCAGTAATATACATCATGTACATTGCATACATGCCGTATTTATTATGTACATGACGTACATCATTCCGAAGGGGGGGGGGTATTTCGAGGGGGGGGTTTATTATTTCCCCAGCCCATTTTGAGGGGGGGTTAATTCGAGGGGGGGGGGGGGGTTAATTCAAGGGGGGGGATAATTCGAGGTAATACGGTAATTCACGTATTTCATTCAAGTTTGAAAACAAATTTCAGTTGTCGGTTCGGTTTCAAAATAAAAACCTGAACAGACAACCGAAATTCGTTTTTAAATGCCTATAAGTCTTCTCAAATTTTCTGCATTCGGTATGTGTGTCTGCTTAACTAATGAGCACACTTCACTGCCTTTTCTAGCAGATATGGAACTTTATTCCGCAATTATGGAACTTTTTCACTTATTTTATTGTCCCCACAAGAAACCGTGTAACGCTGTATTACAATTTCGAAACCATTAAAAAAACCCAAACCAAACAACAAGTTTTTTTCTGTTAATCCATTCGAACAAACGTCAAACGAGCCAGATTGGACTGGAAAAGCAAAAGCTCATTCAGTTTAATTGCACATTTCGTGAATTCGCATGCGGTTGGCGCTGGGGCCAGATCCAATTGCAAGGAGCACGTAAGGCGCCACGCGCCATACAAGTGAGTAAGCGAATTAAATACAGTGCACGCAGAATTTCCTGTGCGTATTGGCAGTGCACCGACCCAAGTGCCACTGTTACTCCGCGCACTCGCGCCGGCCTACATCTTAAAACTGCACGCGAATTTTGGCCCGGCCGCGCGCCCAGTTTTCCCTATATTTACAAACTTGTGATTTTTACGAACTTTCGAGGCCCACCAAGCGCTTGAAAATGGGAATTGTGGGACGAGCGTACGCACAGAGGGCTAAAATTATGTGCGTTCTCTGTCAAATGTAAAAAATCGTAGAAATTTAACTGTCGTTATTGAGCTCACACACAAAAAAGGCGAGCGTGACGGAACGTTCGTGATTTTTGGGGTTAGCGCTAGTGGCCATTTACACGAAAGTGGGCGGAGCTTACGCTGAACGCCCCATGCAAAGCAAAATATCTGTGCGCACTGCTGTAGTGCATGATCATTAAACTACCATATTTCTAAGAAGAGCAGAGCGCCGGTTTATTTTTTATCGTCAACTCTTTTACCTGTCGTTCTATAAGGGGTGCCATTCTATTGTAGGCTGTCGTTCTATTGTGGCCACACAAGCTTTTTTTCAACTGAAATTTTGAAAACTCATAAATCAGCATTGAACGCATTTGAGTTTTCTATAATGAGGTGCCTGTCATCTACAATTGACAGAGAGTAAACATGGCTCATTCTAAAAAAACTCAAATGCGTTAAATGCTGATTTATGAGTTTTCAAAATTTCGGTTGAAAACTAGCTTGTGTGGCCACACTGTTGGCTCCCGTTCTATTTTTTTATCAGTGCAAAAACGTGCCAAAACCTGCCATTCTAAACACCTTCCCGGTCAGGTCCGGCACCCTATTTTTGATTTCACTCCGGGTGCCCTATAACTCCCGCTGCGGGCGGAGTATAAAGCTGAAAATGGGGGGTATATACTTGCAACCCCCCTCTACGCTGAATCAATGGAGGAGGCCACGGCGACCTGCTACAGGGTGGGTCGCCGTATACGCAAAGTTTTTTTTTTGGCTTTTTGAGTGTCCAGCACAGGTCCGGCACCCACTTTATTTTGCGACACTTTGGATGCCGTACCTCCAGCTGTGGGGGTGATAAAGAGCTGCAATTTGGGGGGGAGTATAGACAACACCCTCCCCTACTATACCCCCTCCAGGCGGCCTCCGGCGACTCACGTAATTCCCGGTTGCCGTGGTTCATTTTCATTTCATTGAAAAAATAAGCTGTCCCATCGGGTCGGTCACTGGTTTTTGGTTTAAAAATGAGCACAGTAGTGTAGAAAATGTGTGATTGATGTGAAATAAAGCGATTAAAGATGCAATTTGATACACATATCCAAATTTCAAAATGTACCATGCATATCCAAAACTAATTTTATTTTAAAAGTTGAAAAATCGCTCGCTTCGCAGGGTCTCTTTTCGAGCGATTTCGTTTCATCGAAAAAATCGACTGTCCCATTGACACGACATTAAAAAACATGACCACCCAATAGATGGATGACAAATAATTCACTTTTTGGAACTTTTTTATTAGACACTTGAAGAGCTGGTTTACAATACTTGGGAAGGGTTTGATGGGTTTGATGATTAAAGTTATGTAGAGAACCATACCTCTAAAATGCCTGCATTGCAAAATTTACTTGGGGGGAATTTTATGACACCATAATGACATCATTTCAGGAACAAAAATTTACAAAATTTACACTTTGAAATTCCCCCCAAGTAAATTTTGCAATGCAGGCGTTTTAGAGGTGTGGTTCTTTACATAACTTTAATCATCAACCCCTTCACTTGAATGTATTGTAAACCAGCTTTTCAAGTGTCTAATAAAAAAGTTCCAAAAAGTGAATTATTTGTCATCCATCTATTGGGTGGTCATGTTTTTTTAGAGAATAAAAGAATATTTTAGAAATTTTTCACATTAATCTCACATTTTTGAATAGTGTATAGTAGGGGAGGGGTGTTGGTAACACATCCCCAAAATTTTAGATTTATAGCCCTCCCACAGCTAAAAAATCAGTGGGTGCCGGACCTGTGAGGGACACCAGAAAAGCCAATAAAATTTTTGTACTTATGGCGACCCACCCTCTAAAGGGGTCGCCGCGACCCCCAAAATTCATGCGAAGTAGAGGGGGGTTCCATCAATATTTCCCCCAAGTTTCAGCTTCTGGCGCACCATAGAACTGGAGATGGGATGTCACAAGTGTCATCAAAAATAGGGTGCCGGATGTGACCGGGAAGGTGTTTATTTGAGACTGCGATTGTATTGGAAGAACTATGCTATTCTATTAGAATAAAAAAGGTACTCACATGTGGGGTGCTTTTCATGCGCCTTACGTTCCAATTGAATCTGGGCCCTGGAATTTTGAGTCGGAAAACAAGTGCCAGTGGCAATGCAGTATTGCATGGTGGTTCAGAATAAGGAATTTTGTCAGTAATTCTAAGTTTTTTTTCAGTTGACTTGATGTTGTTTTTGGCGAAATCACGATGCTTTTGGCTTGTTTCCTGTTCAAACCATGTGCGGCACCAAAATTCAAGCTCGATAGTCGACATTTTCGAAGCACTGAAAATAAGACTTCCACAATGCTGGTACTATTTACATTCGAGTTTCACATTGTAAACTAGGTAATATGTTTATTGTTATAAGTTTAGCAAGGGCTTGTTGACAAAACTGTTGAGAGATATAGTTATGCATGTATTATTGAACGCCTGCCGACTTTAAAAGTTGCATACTAAATTCACATAGTTAGATACATTTATTATGAACATTTGTCTGAAATTTGGGTCTGGTGGGCGTGGCTTAGCCCACCATTTGCCTTTATCAGTACCAGCATGATAAAAACTGTTTTGTGCCAAGTACAAAAATGTTGCACAAACAGTTTATGTCCAATTGGAACAAAGAGAAGTGACAATGATAAATATGCAAATTACATGACATTTTGTAAACACATAGATTAATCAGTGTTGTCAACTAGAATTAATCCTCTTAAAGCCGAAATATCTGGCTCCGCTACCTGTGTACATTTTGTACATTACTCTTTTTATTTTTGTACAGTCGCATATTCCAAACATTCACAAAATAAAACTTTTGTTTTTTTTGTGAACTAAACTGTGCATATTCCAATTTCTAAATATTTTAATATTGAATTTCCCAAGCAAATTCAATGGCTGTGCGACACACCAAAAGACTATACATACCCTCCAAAAAATGTAAAAAGTATCATTTTCCACAACTTCCACTACAACTTTACAAGGAAATACACATCATACAAAACACCTGCTCATACATTTCTATCAACATCATTTCTGGTTGTACTTAAATTTCGATGTGTTTAAATTTGCCCGACCCAGAACTTTTGGACCATACCAACAAACCCCCAACAACAAAAAGTATTCCACATTGAACACAAATTCACCATGCACTTGTAGCTGGTCGTCCGGATGTCCCGCGCACTTGACAAAAAGTGAAGACATCCGAATGTCGACCTAAAATGGCCCATCTGACCGACCATTATTGTTGAGCGGGAGTTTATGGGTGGGACTGAAGTTTTATAGTTTGCATTTGCTAGCGGTGGGAAAAGTGACAAGTTGCAATTTGACAAGTTGATTTGTTCGATACCGAGCTCGATATTCAGCTTCGTATTTTAATTTCCTGTATACTTCGCTGGCGTAACGCTATGCATTTTTCTGAATGAAACACTCCATCATGACGTCATCGTTAATAAAAAACAATTGTTCAAGCAAAAAAAGGAAAACGTTTTAGAAAGAAACATTCGTCGCTTGAGAGTGTGTTTTTCTTTTTGTGCATACATAAGTATCCTGGTCACGCGTTATCAACTAAGACATAAGTATTTTTGAGCGCATACTTTGCGGCCCGCCAACTACACATAAAAACCACATATTCATGCAAAAATAATCCATTAATCACCATTAAAAAGATATCATCACAAAACCGCGTCACTTTTTGTCAATTTGTCGCCGGCGCGAAGCCACAAGTGGTCGCGTTCGTTTGCTACCACTTAGTATTGTACATGCGCACGCAACGAAATGGAAGCAACATTGCGTGTGCGTGTGCCAAACTGCTTCACAGCACCACACATGACTTGTGGCGGGTGAGCAAGTTTCACAGGGGAAAAATGGTGTGTGATGCGTCGTGAAGTGTATTTTAGTGTCTTCATGGTGTCACCTCCCGACGCTGTGAAGAGCTGGCAGGCGCTTCCGGCGCTTCACGGAATTTGTTGTGAAGACACTTCACATCACAGACGTGTGTCACAATTCTGCACAAATATTTTCTGAAGTGTTCACTTTGTCAGTGATGGGCTTCATGATGATAGGTGAAGTGTATGAAGACAGTTCACCAAAAATTTCGTGATGTATGGTGAAGTTTCTTCCTTCACAGAGGCTGCTTCACGCACATCCAGCCTGCTTCACACACTTATTGAACCTATTCTTGCTGTGTTTGCAATTTGCATAGCACCATAGTTTTTAAAATGTTTTTATGTTCATCGTAAAAAAATATGTATACTTGAGTACTGAGTAAATATGTTTATGTTCCCTCTGAAAAAGTACCTGTACTCCCTTTTGCATATACTTTTCAAAGTACTCGAGAACAGAAAATGTATTTCAGATAGGCTTTTGTACAGGCTTTTTCAAGACATGGAACAGAAAAGGGTGAAAAAGCTAAAAATAGGGAAAATAGCCAAAAATGGCCACCAAATCAAATCAAATCAAATAAAGTTCACTTGTCTCATACTGTGTGAAGTCAATAGTAGGTAATTAACACAAAACATCATTGTCGGCTACCCCTAAATTGAGGCTGCTCAACATATGAGACTAAAGTGAAATTGATTGTTCTTCAAATGACAAATTATTGGCAGTAAATATTTTATGTTAGCATATGTAAAAACATATATAGCCTAAAATAGCTGAAAATAGACAAAAAGTACATGAACTACAGAGTGAGTTTTGATGTAAAATCAGCAGAAATATGTGAAGATAAGTGATTTCAAATAAAATTTGGACAAACACAATACTCACCCTACCCCTAAAGACAACCCACTCAAAATTTACTAGCAAAATAAGAAACCCCCTGGGGGATGGGGGTAGAATAACAAACTCGCGTCACATGCCATGTCTCCACCTTTAGCAAGGCCACGGTCGCGTCCTGGTGAAGCGCACATGCAAATCGCAGCGCAGCCGCAGTCAAATGTGTCACGCCACTGGGTTATTTTGCATATGTGCAGATAAATGTAACGATATACTGTAGAACACTTGCATCTATGGACTATTGCGCATAATGGTTGATATTTGTTTTATGAAATATTCAATTGCTATTGTATTTATAGAAGGGTATAACTACGATTGAAGGAAGGTCGAAAAATCGGATGGGAAAGTTAAGAGTGCTCTTAGATATCCAATATATTTTTTGTTAAAATAATTTTTTTAAGTGAAAACCTACAATTATTTTTACATATATTTATAATAAATAAATATAAGTGCATCCGGTCAGGTCACTTCATTCCGCTGTAAATACATCCAATAGATTTTTTACTTCCTGCATACCACAATAACAATTTGGCCCATGCCGACTGAACGAGAGCCTACGCATTGCACATACGGCGTGTTGCACATGGGAATTAGTTGCATAATTTTTCTGCCGTGTTGCACAAAGCTTATATTGCACATGGGTGCCGAAAATTGCACATGGCCAAACACACATTGCACATATATGGCGAATCTCAAGTGCCGCAAATTGCACATGCCACAGGTTAATTCCCCACAATGCAAAGTATACAGTAGCAAAATCAAAGGTATTAGTTACTTGAATGAGTTAGTATTTTGGTGAAATCTTTTAATGGTCTTTTACTGGTGAAACCAGTATTTAAATACACATGCATATCGAAATTTCGATTTGCAAAAGAAAATCGAAATTTTGATTTGCAAAAGAATATGTATTTACACATGCAAGTCGAAATTTCAAATAGCATTGTGGACAGATATCAGTAAGATTTGATCAAGTGCTTTGTTAAGTGATGGATAAATATAATAAATACAAGTAGAGTTGGAAAAAACTCCATGTTTTTTTATTAAAAAAATGTGTTTTTTTAAAAAGCTCCCAGATATGGCCCTGGGTCAATACATATAGGTATATCAGAGAAGTGACGTGATTTTTTTGTCGGCATGTTTGTATATCCCCTTATAGTCAAATGTTCATGACTTCAAGTGAAGTTTGGCATGGAATAGTGATCAAACAAGGTTATAAAAGGAGGTTGTTACTTTGGGAGTGATGTTACACACTGTGGGGGTACATGGAATTACATTAGCTGAATATTATATACTACAGCAACATATTTACAACATAGCAACAGCTTATTTACCAATGGTAGCACATAGAAATGGATGATTTGATACTAAAAATGCCACAAAACCAATGCAAACAACCACCAATGTCAATTTGTGTGTGAAATTGCGCGCTTGCGCGCAAAAATTTTGCAAAATACCTTGTGCTTAGTACTAAAAATTTCGACCAATGTTTTTTTTATAAAAAAAACGTTTCGGACCTTGTGTTTTTTATTTTTTTTATGTGTTTTTAAATAAAACGTTTTAAAAAAACATCAGCCAACCCTAAATACAATAGTGACAGATGACGTAAATAGAGTGAAAACAGACGTAAATATGTGGATAATCTATGGATTTCATGTTTACTATTATGCAATGAAAGACGGCTGCATCGATAATCCACAATTTCATCCCTTCACGCGCTCGCGAAGTATTGCACATGCACGCGGACGATTGCACATGGAGGGCTGTGCATACTTTGTGTTATGGCGAATCGATACCCATTTTGGCGTTGAATCTTTGCCCGCTATGGGCAATATTATGTTCCCATGCGCAATTGATTAATTTGTGGAAAGCGCGGCACTTATGGGCAGCTAATTATGTATGTGCAATACACGGTTTTGGTGAATAGGTATTTCCTCAACTGAACCCTCTTTATATTGGGAGGGAAAATGGTAGGGAAAACATGCGTGGTGCATGTTCTACGTTTGGATCCACATTACTGTATTACCCTTTTGGTATCCATACTCAAAATTTGGAAAGTGTATTTACACTTATACTAACCTTGGGCACATTAGTTATACTCTGCGGACATGATACTCTGCCCTCGCACTGATTTATCTCTCGTGTTGGAAGCATGCCAATGATTGTTAAATCATGCGATTTCCGTAAAAAGATGAAAAAATTCATCGATGTGAATATGTTTATGACTAACATTATAACAACAATCAATTTTGTCATACTTTTATGAAACTCGCGTGCGTAAACCATCGTTGGCACACTTCCAACCGGAACCAGGCGTGCAAGGTGTAAAGTAACACGAGTATACCAGTTTTTACGTATGTAAAAGCCTAATCTTTACTACTGTCATTCGCGAAAATTTCTGACGAGGTGTAGTATTTGATTGAATCACTACAATATTTTTAATATTGTAGTAATTCAATCAAATACTACAGAAGTAATAACCTCCCCCCTCGAAATAACCCCCGTCAAATTTTGCTGGCGAAATAGTAAACCCTCATGGGGGTATTTCGAGGTAATACGGTATATACAACCAAACCATTTTTTTGATTATTTTCAGCCCCAAGTCACATCGATGTAAATTGGCACATGATTAGCATTTCGCCGGCAGTGTATATTGAGCGATGTCATTGTTTAAATGTCATCACGATTATATACATCAGCTTTTGTGTTTCTGCAGCTCGTTGTAACATTGTTGGCAGCTTATTGTGAATGGAATTTGTGATTACATGTGACAACCGTTTTCGTACTTCATAATTTATCTGTATTTGTCTATGTCAGTGTATGATTATGCTGCCCTACGATCAGCGTGTAAAATTTACCATTGCCAATTAGCGAATCAAACATAGAACACCTCGAAAATTGTGATTCTATTCCGAAAGCAATGAATTTTTAACCCTGCAATAAACACCTACCATATTTTACCATGTAAATACATTGGACAACTGGACAGGGAACGTTTAGGGCAGTTTTTATTGAACTTAAAAACTTTTTTTTCAATGTTCAATTGTATCATAGTTGGATGGCAGGTCCGACGGATGTTGCGAGAATCTATTCTATTTTTTTTATACCTATGTGACAATTGAATAAAAAACAACTTTCCAAAAATACCAGTATATTAACAACTCCGGAAAGTACTATTTTTTATATTTAGCTGCACCTGGAATTGCAAATCTGTCAAGTCTCTCGTCTCGTTATTTTGTCATGTTCTTCATTACACCATTATTACATAATGTTATTGTTATTGTTATTGTTGTTTATTGTCATGATATTGTTATATTGCCTTTGGTTAATCATTATACTAATTAATCCCTTTGATGGTCTGTGTAGTACCTATAATAATGACAGTAAATATACAATTATGCCCTGGGTGTATAATTAGCTAAAATGTCTGTCAGACTATTTCTTCTAATAGAACGGCATACCTCCAATAGACGACAGGTGAAAAAGTTGACGGAAAAATAGAACGGCGCTCTTTTATTAGAATAAATACGGTAAATGGGTGTTAAATGTTCCTTGTCTGGTGCTCTTAATTGTTAATGTTTACAACTAGACTTAAATCATAGGCTTAAATACATCATAATTTACAATGCATTTTGTTCATCGCTATGTACAACACTAGCGTTCTAACATTCAGACAGTCTCAACTCAACATACAGACACAGCAAAAAATGAGTGTGTGATGCGCGGTGAAGTGTCCTGAAGTGACTTCACGCAGACGCGCAATGAAGCTAGGTGAAGTGAGTAGAAGACACTTCACCGAAAACTTCGTGAAGTGTGTGGAAGTTAGTGGAAGTGTCTTCACAGAGCGCACTTCCACACACTTCACGAACCCATTTTTTGCTGTGAGAGTAACATCTCTCTCATCTCTTTAAATATCCATAGTTGCTAAAACGTATTCACGTTTACTCGAAAAATACGTGTACTCGACTCGAGTACTAAAGAAATACGTTTACATTTCCTCCAGAAAAAAACAGGTGGACTCACCTTTACGCGTACGTTTTGAAAAAACGCGAGTAAAGAAAATGTAAAACTAAATATTTGTGGGGTGCATAAAATCAAAAAAAACCTCAAACGAATTGAAACAGCTGCGAAAATACCAGCGGAAATGATCGTTTTTGGTAGGGAAAGCGACCACTCTCACTTTTACCTTTGCTCACTTTAATGTTTTTCGGCTACAAAATCGAAAAGAAATATTCGCTTTTACGTTTTCCCTGAGTAAAATTATGGGTATTTAGATTTTATTTATTCACCTTTTACACAGTGTAAAAGTAAAAAAATACTTTACGTTTTCTGTACTCATGGGTAAAAATAAAATATTTAGCGGTGTATAAAAATAAAATACTTTACGTTTACGTTTACTCTGAGAAAAGTGTCGCACTTTTGACAACTCTGCAAATATCCATCACCTTCCCAACTCTATCCTGTCTACCTTTACCACATTTCCTTTTACGTTTATCATTATTTAGATGCAGCTTAACTTGTACATAAATAGTTGTGCACAGCATATGCCATGCCATGTGGTTCATGAAAAAAGTGATGTCACTGTTATGGTATGACAATCCATTTTTTCATTTTTTTAAACATGAAACATTTAGTTATAGATTTACTTTTGCATAATCTAGGAGAAACAAATATCTTTGAACAACTGTAAACTTGGAACATTCTAACTGATACATAAAGAAATATCATTTCAACAATCATGTGAAAATTGAGACAAACGCAAATTTGAAACTGCCCCTGTAAAAAAATGTCTCATAATATTTGTGTGTTAAACTTTTTTATTGAGCTTTCTTGATGTTGAGTCGATTTGAATCACCCTGTAAACATGTTTAGCTGGCAGTCTGATATACACATAGCTTAACTTGCCTTAAAATATGATGTATAGCCTGCACCGGGGGTCCATCAATTATGTTCCCTTTAGTCTTCCTGTTTTCTTCGGGCTTGTGTGCTTGTGATGTACAATTATGGTGACTTTTTGGATTTTTCTTGGTGGGTAGTCCTGGCCTGGTGCCAATTTCAGACCCTGTGCAATGCCCTGTAAAATGTGAAAAGTCATGTTTAGTGTCAAAAGTCATGTAAAATGCTATGCAAAGTGGAAAACGAGTTTGCTATTCTCCTGGTCGTTTTACATGACTTTTGACAGTTTGCATGACATTCTACATTTTACAGGGTCTGGGACTGCCCCCAGAGTTCACTTGTTTTTCACAATCTATGACTGATCAGTGTTGTTATTTTAGTTCTTATGTATGATAAAGGGTTTTCGAGAAACATACCGTTGAAAACCGATTTATTACTGTTGATTACTTGCAAACTTTTAGTTTGCAAGCGGATTTTGGTAAAAATACTGCTAAAAATACTCATCCACCTAAACTCTCGACCACGAAAACAAGCTAAAGTAAATTGAATGGTTAAGTAAAGGTAAAATAACTGATGAGAACGTAAAAATGTGTAGATGTTATTAAAGAAGTTATGAATAATTAAATTCCAGATTAGGTATATTTTTAACGATGGAAAAAGTGTTTCAGTGGAAATTATCAGTGTTTAAGTGGAAATTATCAGTTTTTTTCTATAGTGACTTGTCGTATTTCGAATTTTTCTGAAAACCATTTTAGAATTTCTAAATTTTGTTATCAAATTTTTAATTTTTCCACAGAAAATATCGGTTTACGTGTTTTTTCTAGAGGTGAAAAACTAGAAAAGTAAAAAAACGGAAATTTAAAAACGTTTTCAAATTATTGTTTGCTTCAGATTGGATAGGGATTCAATGAATCAGACAGATGTTTATTTTGGTCATGGAATAACCAATTATTACGTTTTTTATACTTTTACAATACCCTGGTATTTCCACCATGAAAGCATTACAAAAGTGTAGGTAATTGTATTTTTGGAAAGTGTAAGCATTGACGTAAGTAGGTATAAATAGAATACCGCGTATTTTCGTAAATAAATGTAAATACGCTTTTGCAATTGTGTCACAGTAGTTACAGACTTCTCATTCTGGTTAACTCGAATTCATCCAAAAAATATTTTCAAGTTCCTTAATTTTCGTTGCGTTCACAGCATCATTAAGTTTTTTCCGTGACTCACTCCTAGGCCATGTAAAAAGTGTTACAGGTTATGTAAAATGTGGAAGGACCAGTGAAATTTGTTTTAAAATCTTGACATATTACAAGTAATTTTACATGCTTTTTACATTTTTCAAGACATTTTACAGGGTATTTAACAGCATATGGGATACCAGGCAAGACATACCATTACATACCATAGTAATTGTCATGGCATATTCACATTCTAAAATTTGTTCAATTGAATTGACTGTATCATAGTGATGGAAAAGCGCCAGAAAAAATGGCGCCAGGCGCCAAGGGCGCCATGGCGCCATTCGGAAAGTGGGCGCCAAGCGCCAAGGGCGCCACAGAAAAAGGGCGCCAGGCGCCAAGGGCGCCATGGCGCCATTCGGAAAGTGGGCGCCAGGCGCCAAGGGCGCCACGGATAGAGGGCGCCAAGCGCCAAGAGCGCCATGGCGCCATTTGGAAAATAGGGCGCCAGGCGCCAAGGGCGCCAGGAAAAATAAGTGCTTACAACACCCTGCTTGTGCTAAAAATGTTGCTACATCACCGTGGTACACGCATTCACGTCTTAATTCGCGTTCTTCAGGATGTACTGAATGAAAACACATCTGGCAACAAAATTTTTTTCAATAAAATCTACATGATGAATTCAAACACAAAGTTAAACTGTCATTTGATAACAATCCATTCACTTCAAATAGCCTTTTCCAATCAATATTTCCCTGAAATGGACAAAAACGGAATTGCAACGATTTGAATCCTTTTTTTATAATTTTGCAAGTTCGACGGTCCATCATTCTTGTTTTGTGATCCATCAGACACATCTGATGAAACGTTGGACAAAAGATTTCCACCAACTCACACCACTTCGTCCATTTTTCTGACGAATTTAGATCATCCACAGATGCATTTTTCATTATTTTTTTCATTTACCCAGCACTCACCTTGAAACCCTGCTGGCGCCTTTTTGACGCCCTTTTAAAGCAGGGCGCCAGGCGCCAAGGGCGCCACGGAAAAAGGGCGCCAAGCGCCAAGGGCGCCATGGCGCCTTTCAGAATGTGGGCGCCAGGCGCCAAGGGCGCCACAGAAAAAGGGCGCCAAGCGCCAATGGCGCCATGGCGCGGCGCCCTTTGGCGCCCTAAAATGGCGCCAGCGCCATGGCGCCATTCCATCACTACTGTATCATCACTGAATTAAATATGATATACCTATATTGGCTACATTATTGCACCCTTTTAGGACGACGTACAAAGCAGCAAGGGGCAAGCTCAATATCATACTGAATTTCCTCGAATTACCCCCGGGGGGTTTATTTTTTCAGAGTGAAAGTTTTGAGAGAAAAACGTGAAAAATGCAACAATAACCACCAGTGATAAGTTTTTACAGCCTTATATAAGGATGTAGATGGTATAAACGATGTTCTAACGTAACACAGTAAGCGTTTTGAACGTCTGTTAAAATGCATTTCCCGGACGACAAATTCATAGCGCCCAATTTGAGGGGGGGGGGGGGTATTTCGAGGGGGGGTAGTTCGAGGAAATACGGTAACTAAATATGTGGGTAAACTGATGAGGTGAAATTAGCATTCCGAAAAATAGGTGAAATATAATCTAAGAAAATCACTGAAAAATAAATATTCTGAAATCTTCCTGGAAAATACGCTGACAAACTAACAATAAATAGAAATGAAATATTTCTTTATAAAATGTAATTAAATTACTACTATTAAACTACTCATAAAATGTAATTAAATAACTTCAGAAAAACCTGCAGGAAATACAAATGAATATTATAGTTTTATATTTTCTGATATTTTAAAAATTTAAATCTCGCGATATTTTTGCAAACGCTAGCTGCAATCATAGTTGTTAAAACGTATTTACGTTTACTCGATAAATACGTATACTCGAGTGCTGCGTAAATACGTTTACATTTCCTCCAGAAAAAAATACTGGTACGCACATACACGCGTACTTTTTGAAAGTACGCGAGTATAGAAAACGTACTTTAAGCGGATAGAAAATTCTCTGGAAAAAGTTTTTTTCTCACATTTTACGCAGTGTAAAAGTAAAAAATACTTTACGTTTTCTGTACTCATGTGTGAGTAATATAAAAATACTTTACGTTTACGTTTACTTTTGAAAAAGTTTCGTAATTCACAACTCTGGCTGCAATCCCATTGAACAAATTATCGCAATGAGATGACCACGCGCATTTCTCTAATTTCCTGTAAATAATATCCTATTCGCACTTTCTCTATGTTTATCATGTGATAAATTTTATAGTTTTAGAGTCATTCACTATTTGGTTTGTATCTATTTCACAAACAAAGTTTGGTTTCATTAACGAAGTTTCATATGCAAAACAAACTACCGTATTCCTTCGATCATATTGACTGCCAAATGCCAATGTATTGTTTCATAAACTATCTTGAGAGCAATATAAATGACCACGGCAAAGGTAAATGGCCACGGTGAACAAAATCGTTACTGCTAAACACTTATATCAAAGGTATACCTTATAATGGAGGTAATACGGTAAGTAAAACGAGTTTCATCACACTCAGTCATTTATGCCGAAGCAAATGCTCTCATTCAATCCTCATATTTACGGGATACATGACACTCATATCATGCGCGGAATGCATAATTGAGGAGTTTGCTTCCGAAACTCGATAACTCCATGTTTTTCAGTTTTGTGAAGATTGAATTTGAAACTTTGAGAGTGGCCTGAGCGGGTAGGCTTTGAGTGACAACCCTTACCCAATACTTTTTGAAAAGCCAACAAATTTCTCTACATTTTTCATACTTACAATCCTCTGGCCGGCAAATATGGCTAGAGTTAGGTCCATTTTGCTGTCATTTAGTGATGGAAAAGCGCCAGAAAAAAGGGCGCCAGGCGCCAATGGCGCCATTCGGAATGTGGGCGCCAAGCGCCAAGGGCGCCACAGAAAGAGGGCGCCAGGCGCCAAGGGCGCCATTCGGAAAGTGGGCGCCAGGCGCCAGGGGCGCCACGGAAAGAGGGCGCCAAGCGCCAAGGGCGCCATGGCGCCATTTGGAAAATAGGGCGCCAGGCGCCAACGGCGCCAGGATAAAGAAGTGCGTACAACACCCTAAAAGTGCTAAAAATGTTTCTGCAGCACCATTCACACGCATAAAAATGTTTCTGCAGCACACGCATTCACTTCTTTATTGGCGTTTTCCAGGATGTAATGCACAAAAACAATACTAGCAACAAAACTTTTTGTAAAACAATCCATATGACGAATTCAAACAAAATGGAAATTGTCATTTGACAACAATCCGTTCACTTCAAATAGACGTTTCAAATAGACGTTCAATGTTTCCATGAAATGGACAAAAACGGAATTGCAACTCTTTGAATCCGTTTATTTATGATTTTGCAAGTTCAACGGTTCATTATTCTTATCTTCTGATCCGTCAGACACATCTGATGAACCGCTGGATGAAAGATTTCCACCCGTTCACACCACTTCGTCCATTTTTCCGGCGAATTTAGATTATCCACACATGCGTTTTTATTTATTTTTTCATTTACACAGCACTCACCTTGAAACCCTGCTGTCGCCTTTTTGGCGCCCTTTTAAAGCAGGGCGCCAGGCGCCAAGTACGCCACGGAAAAAAGGGCGCCAAGCGCCAAAGGGCGCCACGGCGCCAAAGGCGCCACAGAAAAAAATGCGCCAAGCACCAATGGCGCCATGGCGCCATTCCATCACTACTGTCATTACTGCAACAAATAAAACTAACAAAATTTTATAACGAGTTTCGGATGCAAACTTCATTTTTGTATGGGGATTTAGCCGTTTCAGTATAAATTTATAGCGAGTTTCGGATGGTTAGTTTTTTCAGTGGAGATGTCGAGTTTCGAGTAAAAAATATGATAGATTTTTATGAAGTTATCGAGTTTCGAGTGAAAATTCACCATTTTGATGGTGGAGATATCGAGTTTCGGATGAAAATTTACATTTTTTTCAAAAATCGGTGTCTCCGTATCTCGGGAACGGTATGAGATATTTACATAATTTTAAAGGAAAAAGTATATATATATATATCACATATGCGCTTAACTCAATTTTTTTCACTTTGGCGTTTATCGAGTTTAGCATTGAAAAAAAACGACCGATTTTGAGAAAATATAATTAAATATTATCTCAGAAAATCTCTCAAGAAAAAATATAATTAAATCTCTTGGGTCATTTTGGAAAATATAATTAAATCTCTGAGAAAATCTCCTGCAGTTCAAAAAAATCTCAGAAAATCTCTCAACTTAAAGTATTTTTAATCGATATTTCAAGGTGTTTGAACCATTGATATTAGATATTGAGCATTCTATGTGTTGTTTAACCTTTTCATTCACAATTTCATATGATAACAGCATATTGTTTACTGATGGCACACTTTGTACTACCATGTATTTAGTATCTAAATAATTAACAAAATTTTTGTTTAGGCACATTTTTCCTCATAGTAGAATACACTACTTTCACGTGTGATGATTCCTACAGAATTTATCAGATAATTTTCTCACAAAAATTTGGTAACTAATTTCCAAAGCATGCTGTCAACTCTTTAGTTGTTTAAACGGCTAGAACCCAGTGCACAAGTAGCAACATCCAGTGCCAATGTAGACCCGGCGCTTAGGTCACTTTAGCATTGGGTTTTCATGGGACTACAGGGGTTCAGTGTGGTTCAGGGGTTAAAACATATTTACATTTACTCAAAAATACATACACAAGTATACTAAGTAAATACATCTAAATTCCCTCTGAAAACGTACCAGTACTCTCTTTTATGTATACTTCTTGAAAGTACTTGAGTATGGAAAATGTATTTCAGATAACTTTTTTATTGGTTCTTTCATGCCATAGAACAGAAAAAGGGGAGGAAAAACTACAAATAGGGGCAAAATAGCCAAAAATGGGTATATAAGAACGTACATGGTGAAAAATAGATGACAATTGGTAAAAAAAAGCACATGAACTAGTGAATTTGAAGCTGAAAATGGGCAAATATAGAGAGATTTTCTCGAGAGATTTTTTCAATCAGGAGAAAATATAATTAAATCTCTCTGGAAAATCATGGAATAAATATAAATCTCAGAAAATCTTATATTTTCTGAGATTTTCTGAGATTTTTTAAATATAAATCTCCCAGAGATTTTTTCAATGCTAATCGAGTTACGGAAGCCATAGGCAGCGCAAGGTCCCAATTTGCGCTTGTGACATACACATTAGCCAAAATTTCACCTTGTGACACCTTCTTATGGGAGCCCTTATGTGAAGTTGGCAACCAGCCAAAAATATCGAAATCGCTATGAATATAAATAAAATTAGCTAAAAATAGGCATATAACCATGTGTATAGATGAAAATAGTGATTATAAAGGTGCAAATTGTCAAAATAGTGAAAAAATTTTGCGACTTTGCGAGCTTTCACTATCGTTTGTACAATACACGCTTGTAAATGTCACAATGTGACAGTGAATTTTCTGCTTGTGACACCAAAAATTCCGCCTGTGACATTCACAAGCGCACAAGCACTTACGCCGCCTATGACGGAACCAAACGCCTCAATTATGAGCACCGTCAGTTCGGTCCGGGCACGATCCAGGTGCCAGTTCCAGACCCAGTAAAGTGTATAAGACCCTGTAAAGTGTAAAAGACCCTGTAAAGTGTAAAAGACCCTGTAAAGTGTAAAAAACTGTAAAGTGTAAAAGACCCTGTAAAGTGTAAAAGACCCTGTAAAGTGTAAAAGACCCTGTAAAGTGTAAAAAAACTGTAAAGTGTAAAAGACCCTGTAAAGTGTAAAAGACCCTGTAAAGTGTAAAAGACCCTGTAAAGTGTAAAAGACCCTGTAAAGTGTAAAAAAACTGTAAAGTGTATAAGACCCTGTAAAGTGTAAAAGACCCTGTAAAGTGTAAAAGACCCTGTAAAGTGTAAAAAAACTGTAAAGTGTAAAAGACCCTGTAAAGTGTAAAAGACCCTGTAAAGTGTAAAAGACCCTGTAAAGTGCAAAATGACAAGTAAAAAACCTTGAAATTGTCAAGTGTACCCAACTCTTATGTTTTTGTATCCAAATCTTACATACAAAAGTAAGATTTGGATATGATACAATTAGATTTGGATACAATACAATAAGATTTAGATAGACATGACACTTTACAGTGTCTTTTACATGTCATTTGACACTTTACAGGGTCCTTTACATAACACATAACATTTCACAGGTTTTTTTGCACTTTACAGGGTATTTAACAGGGGGCAGGCCTGATACGCACATCTGCCTGTTACGCACATTTGCCCGTTTTTTTCACTTGACACCTTTTCAAGTGATTTTCAGATATGAGTAAAGTGAAAAAAAGTTGCGCAATGACATTAGTGAACTTTTTTCATATCACTCATATCTGAAAATCACTTCAAATGTGTCAAGTGAAAAAAAAACAGTGAAAAATAGCCATTTTTCACTTGACACCTTTTCAAGTGATTTTCAGATATGAGTGAAGTGAAAAAAGTTCACTAATGTCATTGCGCAGCGTTTTTCACTCCACTCATATCTGAAAATCACTTGGAAATGTGTCAAGTGAAAAAAACGGGCAAATGTGCCTAACGGGCAGATGTGCGTATCAGTGCACCCCCATTTTACAGGGTCCGGGACTGTACCCAGGGGTGATTTAGCAAAGTCGATTTGTTTATGCGATGTTATGAGCTATGTGCATGCGAGCTCACCTAAATTATTCATTGCCCAGGGCAGCTGAACCTGTCATTCTCATTATACATCATTCATTTATGTTTACTTTTTTCAAACTAGGAGAAAATAAGCATACAATATTTACTTGAAATACCGCCAGGGGGGTAAATTTTTCAGAGTGGAAATTTGAGGGGGGTATTTCGAGTGGGTGGTATTATTTCGCCAGAATTTTTTCAAACTGCCAGTACAAATTTGTTGTCTGTAACCATGGTTGGTTTTAGTAAAATTCTTTTTACTAAAATTGTATTTTGTTTTTATTAAAATTGTATTTTATTATTTTTTTATTCATGTTTCATTTTATTGTATTCTATTCTGAAATGTCATAAATCAAATAAAATGAAACCAAAATAAAAGAAATAATGAAAAGAAATAGGCTATTTACACAGGCCCCGGTCAGGGACTGGTCCCTGGCAAAAATTTTTTTTCAAAAGTCAATAATTGGTGTGTATGAGTTTGCATGTTAATTGGGTTAATTATCACCAAATTTGCATGCACAAAATTTCTGCAAGACAGTTACACACGCTGATGCACTTTCTTTGGGGGAGTGTATAAATTTTTTTAGATTTGTCTGAATTTTGGCATGTGTGCAGTCCTTCGTTTAGTGAGTATGCATGCCAAATGTCAGCTCAGCGTGGTCACCGGTTCTTATTTTTGTTATGCTTTTCTTTTTGTCATTCACTGTGTTTTTGTATTCTGAACAAAATCCCACTGGGGACCAGTCCCCGGTGGCAATAGAGATGTCACTGGTCAGAAACAAATTTTTCAGTAAACAAACAATTTTGGTCCCCAACCGGGTACATTCATCCCCAAAAGGGAACAAATTTTTTGTCCCCTGTCGGGGATGAACGTCCCCTGTTGGGAACAAAAATTCTTTGTTTAGGCCCCTTTCACACTGCACTTATGTGACAACAATAGATCTTACTCATCACAGACCATTTTGTGATGACAAATATATTTTTAGCAGATGTTCATGAGTGTGAGACTGATCGGCCTCGTTATTGGCGACAAGTAGTGACCATTAACCATGCTCATTGTGACAACTAGATCAAATTTTTTACTTGTCGTCACACTAGTGCAATGTGACAACCACTTTTTCTTTAAATTTTAGGCGCACCTGTCGGGCTCCGACAGTGGCAAATTTTTTATAAACATGTATAACTCTTGAGCAACACATACGATTCATCTGAAATTTGACATGCATATACGCCTATGTGGTATGTATACTTTGCCACATTCACTCATGAATATGGATCTTTTCACTTGACTTATGGAACTTTTTCAAGTGTTGTTGGAGTCGTCACAAAAATGCAGTGTGAACGCTGTTTTACTGAAAAATAAATTTTCTGACCATTTGTTTTCTGAAAGAAAATTTTTTTTGGCCCCGATCGGGGCCATTTCTAATGCCACCGGGGACCGGTCCCCAGTGGGATTTTGTTCACTATACAAAACTACAGTGAATAACAAACATAAAAGTGTAAAAAATAAGAACCAGTTACAGCGCTGAGCTGAAATTTGGCATGCGCACTGACTAAACAACGGAGTATTGCCAAAATTGAGACAAATCAAAAAAAAAAATTGTACACTCCCCAAAAGAAAATGCATCAGCGTGTGAAACCGTCTTGCAGAAATTTTGTGCATGCAAATTTGGTGATAATTCACCTAATTAACATGCAAACAAATCATACACACCAATTATTGACTTGCATTTTTATTTTTTGCCGGGGACCGGTCCCCAACCGGGTCCTCTTTAAATAGCCAAAGAAATACGGTATGTCCCATTGTGTATTTCCTCAAGGGTATATCCATTCAGGAGTAATGCACATACTGTATCGCCTTGTAGATTATACCTTGACTTTCACTACTACCTCACTAGTAAGTAGTAAACCGTTTACTACCGTCTAGGGTGTCAAATTTCCGTTTTTCGTTTTCCGTTTCCGTTTTCCGCAGGCAAATTTTTTCCGTTTTCCGTTCCGTTTTCCGGCTGCTGAAATTTTTTTTCCGTTTTCCGTTCCGTTTTCCGGCAACTTTTTTTTCCGTTTCCGTTTTTCTGGCTCATTTTCCGTTTTCCGGCTCAATTTTCAGTTTTTCTGCCTTTTTTCCGTTTTCCGCCTCAATTTCCAGTTTTTCCGCCTTTTTTCCATTTTCCGCCTCAATTTTCCATTTTTCCGCCTCATTTTACCCTTTTCTGGCTCAACTTTCTGTTTTCTGATCAGCCAAACTGGTAAAAATTCATGCAGATTGTCAATGATGTGAAAAAATTTTCTGTTTCCAGCAAAATTACTGCAAATTTTTTCCACTTCCTGCAAAATTTCAGAAAATTTTACCCGTTTTCCGGCAAAATTTCAGCAAGTTTTTCCATTTCCGTGCAAATTTTATTTTTCCGTTTCTGTTTACCGCCAAGTGCAAAATTTTTTCCGTTTTCCGTTCCGTTTTCCGGCTGCTAAAAATTTTTTTCCGTTTCCGTTTCCGTTTTCCGTGAAAAAATTTTTTTGACACCCTACTACCGTCTATCTTCTAATAGAAGAGCGTTATTCTATTTTTTCATCAACTTTTTTTGCCTGCAGTTCTATTGGAGGCTGCCGTTCAATTTTTCACCAATATTTTTCACACATTTTTCATTTGAACATAGTGTTTTTAATGTAACATGAACAAGATGTTAATATCAGAGCATCAATTCAAACAAAACCAAATGTGAAAACAACCCTAAATCAAGGTTATGAACACCTTCGATGTTCTCACCACCTATTTTTCTAATATTTTTGTGTTATGGCACTTCTCCAACATAATTTCTACCTGCCGTTCTATTGGAGGTGCCCTTCTGTTGGAGGCTGCCATTCTATTGTTTTTGTGTGTGCAAAATGTGCCAATACCTGCTGTTCTATTGGACGTACGGTTCCATTGGAGGTATGCCGTTCTATTAGAAGAAATACGGTACTTCTACTTCTACAAAAATATTTGCATCAGTTTCTTAATTAAAACTACCATACTAGGTTCCGTTTTTTTGATCCACAATTAAATCCGTTTTGCTTTTGTTGTTAGGTTTACTAAAAGTTTAGGTTGGTTACTAGTTAGGTCCCTAAATACCGAAAACAAAAGAAATTGCAGCGGGATAATAACATTCATTTGCTGATTCATGCATCGTAGAATAGATTTACAGTCGGCGACATGACTTGTGGCGGTTATTCGTCCATTTACCGTATATCCTCGAAATACTTCCCTCTCGAAATACCCCCTCCCTCTAAATACCCCCGCCCCCTCGAAATACCCCCCCTCTCGATACACCCCTCTTAAAATGGACACTATGAATGGACACTATGAATATGTAAAGAGAATGTAAATGACAAAAGCTACAGTTTGTGATCTGTGCGATGCAGAACACACGATAAAACCAATCACTTTGTTCGTTAGAACACGGTTTATACCAAATTTACATACTTATATTTACAAGTCTATAGACCCTTATAAATATACGGTGCTTATTGTTGCATTTTTCTAGGTCTGCGTACGTTATAAACAACAAATTAGTACTGGGAGTTCGTAAAATTTCTGGCGTTATCCTCGCGCTATTCTGGCGTTGGTTATCCTAGGGGTATGAGTTAATAAAATCATGCGTCGCTCCGCTCTATCATCTAACTAAACTAAACTAAACTAAACTGGCGAAATAATAAACCACCCTCGAAATACCCCCTCCCTCGTTTAACCCCCCCCCCCCTCAAAATTTTCACTCTGAAGAAATATCCCCCTGGGGTATTTCGAGGAAATATAGTATATAGGTGGCGAGCTGTATGTATTTTTCTATTTTTCGCTAGTAGGCGAGCTTTGTTTGAAATTATGCTCTGATATTAAAATGTTGTTCATGTTTCATTAAAACACTATGTTTGAATGAAAAATGTGTGAAAAAATTGTTGAAAAAAATAGAACGGCAGCCTCCAATCGAATGGAACCTCCAATAGAACGGCAGGTGGAAAACTTGATGAAAAATAGAACGGCGCTATTCTATTATAAGCAGAAATACGGTATGTCCTAATATATGCTGTTCGGTCGCACTTTTTACCAGTTTTGGGCAGGTTTTGACTTACCGTATTTCTTCTAATAGAACGGCATACCTCCAGTCACAGCAAAAAATGGGCGTGTGGATGCGCGGTGAAGCGTCGGGAAGTGTCTTCACGCCAACACTTCCCGAACGCTTCACCAAGCTGCCAGCGCTCCCACACACATCACGAAGATATGCGTGAAGGCACTTCACGCTTCTTAATATGGCGCTCCCACGCAAATGTATACACGGAGGAAGCGTGTGGAAGCGCCAGCGCAGTGAAGTGGCTTCACATGTTTGGATGCGCGTGAAGCGTGTGGAAGACACTTCACCCAGAATCCATGATGTTGGTGGAAGCGTGTGGAAGCGCGCCGCTTCACGCGCATCCAGCCCGATTCCACACGCTTCACGGATCCATTTTTCGCTGTGAGTAGAGCGGCACCTCCAATAGAACGGCACGTTTTGGCACGTTTTTACATCCACGATAAGAATACAACGACACCTCCAATAGAACAGCAGGTAGAAATTACATTGTAAGAGTGCCAAAGCACAAAAATTGGTGGTTTGAACATCCATGATGTTCAGAACTATGAATCAGGGGTTGTTTTCACATTTGGTTTTGTTTAAATTGATGCTCGTATAATATAATGTCACTCATACCTAGTGATGTGAAAGCGCCATGGCGCTTGCGCCTGGCGCTAGCGCCAAACGCGCTTTTGGCGCTTGGCGCTATAATGCTGTGGCGCCATTGGCGCTTGGCGCCGTGTTTACGAAAAGCGCCATGGCGCTTTTGGCGCTTGGCGCTACTTTCCAGTGGCGCCATTGGGGCTTGGCGCTACCATTTTTTAAAGCGCCAAAAAAGCGTCAGAGGGTGATAATTGCGCCGCATTGTTCATGTACCTTATTGCCTATTTTCAGCAATTTTTGGCCATGTATGTACTTATTTTACATAGGTATTTTACTCAGATATGTAATTTAGCTATTTTTACCCTGTTATCTTATAGTTTGCACTTTAAATCTTGAAATATCCAATAGATTGAAACTCTGCAACCCCCAACCCCCAGACAATCTTTCAGCTTCTACCACTTCAGAGAGGTAATTTGCTATCTATTTGAACCAGTCTTAGTTACCCTTGTGTGTTGAGCAAGAACACTTATTGTTTTCCATTATTTGACCATTTTTGTGTTTTTGGAGGCAATACAAGTTATTGAAAGTGAAGAAAATAGTACTTTGTCTCACCTGTATCATAAAAGGCAATATCATTTTGGCGCTGGCGCCATTGGCGCTTGGCGCCATTTTGTTGCGGCGCCATTGGCGCTTGGCGCTAGTTCTGGAAAAGCGCCGTGGCGCTTTTGGCGCTTGGCGCCAAAAGTCTGGCGCTTTTTACATCACTAGTGAGGCGTGTGCATTACTTTGTGCATTACACTTAGCAATTATTGATAGGTATTTAAAAATCCTTATTTGTCACAATTATACCATTTCTATTTCTGCATACGCATGTACGTGTACAACATGGACCTGTGCAACTACCCCGACATCATGTTTGAGGGCATGCAGTAAAGGTTACAGTGATTTCGGCGAGATGTCTTTTAATTGGAGGTATACCTTCTAGAAGAAACACGGTATGTCAGTTATATGCAATTCCCGCGCCAATTAACTCAAAATTAACTCCACCTTAGAGTGTATGATAGTGAAAACGTATTGTCGCGGGATTTGCAACTCACGGGTATGCCCCATTGTGTATTTCCCCAAGGGTATATCCATCCATTCACGATATAATGACATTGTCTTGTAGACAAAACACTGCTTTCAAACTAAACACATTCACTGCTACCTCACTAGTACAATATAGGTACTACTTCTAATTACTCCAAAAATATGTGCATCAGTGTCTTAATTATGTGGTTACTAGTTAGGTCCCTAAATACCGAAGACAAAGGAAATTGCACCAGGATAATAACATTCATTTGCTGATCATATATCTGTTGAAAACTCACGTAGCCGGCACGTCGCCTGCGACACATTTGGCGAAGTTTTGGCGATGCTGGCACTATTTAAAGTTGGATAAAACAGTTTTGAAAACTGGAAACGTTGGCGACGTGTCGCCCTACATCGCCAGTTTTCACCTTTGAAAACACAAATTGAAAACCAAAATAAACATTTTGAAAACTGAATGGCGACGCATACAGCGATGTTGGTGACGCGTTGCTGCTGTCTCGGTGACGCATCGCCGTACAGTTTTCAAAAACGGTTACCAAAATGTCAATGTAGCCGAAAAATGTGACTTGCCGAAACCATTTTTCACATCGCATTACAATTATTGAAAACTAAATATATAATTTTACCTTTTTTGAAACCTGTGTGGCTACACGTCGCCGTTGAGTTTCGAGGTGAGTTTTCAAATGGGAACATTGAAAACTAGCTTGTGTGGCCACAATAATCTGACTGTTTTCAGCACCTTTTTAGGGGTCGCACTATTGAAGATGTCGCATTATTGGAGAGTGTCGCATTATATTTTTCCTCAAATCATAAACTTCACTGTTCACTGAATAGTGCAGTAGCGACGCGGCTGACGCTCTTGCGAACTGCCCGCCGCCTTATCCAAAAGCGCGGAATTGCGACATCGTTACGTTGTTGTTTTGTTGTTGTTGTTGTTTTCTCAGGGGGTCGCATTATTGGAGTGTGTCGCATTATTGGAACGTGTCGCATTATTGGAACGTGTCGCATTATTGGAACGTGTCGCATTATACTCACACAACGTGCGCAAAGGTGTCGCATCATTAGATATGCCGTAATTAATGGAGAACTGTCGCATTTTTAGAGAATTTACGGTAGTTTAGATAATCTAGGTACATAAATACTAGTTTGTGCAGATATTTATAACCGTTTATGCCGCATTTCTTCTAAAACTGCATACCTCTAGTAGAACGGCACCTCCAATACAATTTCAGGTATTGGCACATTTTTCACCCATGAAAACAGTAGAGTGGCAGCCTTAAATATAACGGCACGTCCAATAGAAAGGAAGCTAGAAATTGTGTTGGAATAGTATCAAAACACAAAAACAATTTTAGAAAAATAGGTGGTGTGGTGAGAATAACCAAGGTGTTCAGAGCTAATGATGTGAAAAGCGCCAGGACATTGGCGCCAGGCGCTAAAAGCGCAATGCGCTTTTCCGACCCCCAGCGCCAAGCGACAATGGCGCCAGAGCAAAATGGCGCCAAGCGCACGAAACACCATGACACTTTTTGCTTTGGCGCTAGCGTCAAGCGCCAGCGCCTGCATTTTATAAAAAATTCTGACGAAAAAATAACTCCCCTGGGGATTTATTCGAGGATATACGGTAGCTACAATGTCATATTTGAAAGAACAATGAAAATTCCCAATTCACGGCATTGCATCCAAGGCCAGGGTTGGCAAAATCTCAGAAAAAAAATAAAAATAAAATGGAAAATTGAAGAATAAAATAAAAATAAAATGGAATATTGAAGAATAAAATAAAAATAAAATACACTTGTTATACAATTTTACTACAGTTTTAGTAAAAAGAATTTTACAAAAATCAATTCTGGTCGGGGTCTAAAATAAAATATAAAATATAAAAATAAAATGGAAAATTGGAAAAAAATAAAAAATAAAATACAATTTTTATACAATTTTACTACACTTTTAGTAAAAAGAATTTTACTAAAACCAACCCTGTCCAAGGCCTCAAAAATCGCGAACAGGATACCTAAATGTGTATCTGTAATCTGTATACCAGAAAACTATTCCGTCACATTTCACATCCACCTACATCGCTACACTTCCACTCATATAGCAGCTGTTTTAGCTAGTAGCCTTAAGAAATCTTTAATGCTATAATGGGTAATCCTAGCTAATGCGCTTTCGGTGACAAGACACTTTGTTTCCTCACATAACAAGGACATCATCAGTCATTTCCGAGCAAACTTTGCCGCGTTCCAAAACGTTTGTTTTTATACTTTTTATTTTTATCGTATTTTGAGTGGACTTTATTTTTTATCGTATTTTAAGTGGACTTTATTTTTTATCGTATTTTTTCTGATAGGAGAGCGTCGTTCTATTTTATCGTAAACTTTTTTCGCCTGCCGCTAAATCTGAGGCTGTCGTGCCATTATTGTTTCACTAATTTTTCCACACATTTTTATCGTTGTAGTTTTATTTATAGTTTATATCAAAACAGAATTTTATTTTATATGAATTTAGAAAAGTTTTATATCAGAACAGAAATTTGGATATTTATATTTACCGTATTTCCTCGAAATACCCCCCCCCCCCCTCGTTTGACCCCCCTCCCCTCTCGAGACCACTATGAAACAATCACCCCCCCCCCCTCGAAATACCCCCCCCCCCAAATTGAGTGTAAAGGGAACGTACATGACAATAACTGTAGTTTGTGTTCTGTGTACTGCAGAACACACGTTAAAACAATGTCGGTGTCACGTTAGAACAGTGTACATACCACCTACATACTAATATTAGTCTACAGAACCTTATAAATGGCGGTTTTTGTTGCATTTTTCGACGTCTGCGTACGTTTCAGACGACAATTTCGTACTTGGTTTCCAAAAAATTTCTTGTGAAATAATAACCCCCCCCCCCCTCGGGACCACTATGAAACAATCACCCCCGGGGGGTATTTCGAGGAAATACGGTAAATGCTTTGAGCAGTCTCCCCATTGATTTTCTACATTTTCATTTTTGGCACACTTGTGTAGTAGTCAGTTGAACTCGCTACTTCGTAGTAAGTTAAATCAACTAAATAACACACTTGCAAAGTTATTTCAGACTGCCGTTCTATAAGAGGCTGCCATAAGAACTGGGGGGGGTATTGTATTGTTTTCGTGAGCAGAAAGACGTGCGAAAAGCTGCCACCGTATTGGAGGTGCCCTTCTATTGGTATGTCGTTCTATTAGAAGAAATATGGTATTAGGATGGCTTAAGTGAATAAACTGCCAATGATGAGTAAGTTGTCGTTTGGTGGTTTTGAAGTCGGAATGATTTGTTCTGGGGGCACTCCCGGACCCTGTAAAAAGTCCTGTCAAATGTCAAATGTCATGCAAAGTGGCAAAAGTCGTTGAAAATGCCCTGCAAAACGGCAACCTATTTGCCATTTTGCAGGGCATTTTCCATGACTTTAATTTAATTTAATTTAATTTCAGGATAGAGCGGATTTTTCGCGCAAAGAAAAGCATTTATTTCGCTCACACGTCAGGGACAGCCAATAAGCGGTATCGGTCCTTCCGCACACACATAATAAATAATTATCACAAATATCGACTATTCTTACAAGACAAAGCAAATCAATTCAACAGCCACACTGTAAATCAAGCCACACTGTAAATCACCTTGCCAGACATTTTGGCACCAATGATCAACATTTTGGATGGGATTTATGATGCGTGAAAAGTCACGCATTTCCGTGGCCTGAGAAAGTAAGGGTTTTTTGTTGAAATTTTAGGTTAAACATAAAAACGGTGATTATGTTACACCTATTAAGAATTTGAGCATGAAAAATATAAACGTTTCTTGCGGTATGTTTGACACTGCATGACATTTGACATTTTACAGGGTCTGGGATTGGTACCTAATGATTGCAGAACAGGTACATATCTGTCTTGTCTTTATAACGTTTTCATCAGATGAAGACTTCAGCTCATCAAAAACACATCATCAAACACTCCTGATACCAGGAGCGCGATTTAATTCTTCCGGGACATATTTTTCGCAATCTATACCGTAGTGCTGAACATTCTCCAATCGATCATCCGATAAATTGAGAAGTGAGAAGTGAAATGGCAAAAGAGAAGTGAATTGAGAAGTAAAATGGCAAAAGAGAAGTGAATTGAGAAGTAAAATGGCAAAAGAGAAGTGAATTGAGAAGTAAAATGGCAAAAGAGAAGTGAATTGAGAAGTAAAATGGCAAAAGAGAAGTGAATTGAGAAGTAAAATGGCAAAAGAGAAGTGAATTGAGAAGTAAAATGGCAAAAGAGAAGTGAATTGAGAAGTAAAATGGCAAAAGAGAAGTGAATTGAGAAGTGAAATGGCAAAAGAGAAGTGAATTGAGAAGTAAAGTGGCAAAAGAGAAGTGAATTGAGAAGTAAAATGGCAAAAGAGAAGTGAATTGAGAAGTAAAATGGCAAAAGAGAAGTGAATTGAGAAGTAAAATGGCAAAAGAGAAGTGAATTGAGGAGTAAAATGGCAAAAGAGAAGTGAATTGAGAAGTTAAATGGCAAAAGAGAAGTGAATTGAGAAGTAAAATGGCAAAAGCGAAGATAAATTACTTTTTCTTTTTCTTTTTACTTAACTTCGCCTTTGACAATTTACTTGCCATTTCACGTCACTTTTGCCATTTTACTTCTCACTTCTCAATTTGCGGAACTGGCAGAGGCACCTTGTTAGGCAGTCCAAGTTTGTTCAACTACAATGAATTGGTCTGCGCGACTGAATATGCTATTCAGACTTCAATTGGCACCACAATATATCACATCATCCCCATTCCCCATCACAGCTGATTAATCTTTCATCTCTAATGTTCCAAAGAGAAACTTTGTTGCGGATCGTCCTAATACAGCTATTCTTTTTGGGAGTTTTTTGAGCAGGCTTGAATTTTTAATTTTCATAGCCATAGGTAATTTTCTGTTGAACATTTTCCGTTTGTATTTTGCGTTTTATGGTTGAGCTGTAATCGAGGCTCAAAAATTGCATGGCATTGTGAAGCAAGTTGACTTAAATATCTATCTATAGCATTTTCTGATTAATAAGTAGAAAACTTGCATAACTCTTTTTCTGAATTAGATCTGCGTCAAAACTGGCTTGAAAAATAACCCCCTTGGGTCGTACATAAATA